>JAQIWQ010001012.1:0-12540 GCA_034695825.1 Folsomia inoculata
GTGGTAATTGAATGGCAAAGATTTTCAGGAGTGCCCTTTAATCAATCGAGTCCATATATTGTTGGGTGGTATTCTGACACTGGAATAAGACTTGGTTCTCATGATTCCCGACACTTGTAGAAGCCATGAAGCCGTTATATAGCATAGCATATTTATGTTAAAGTGTGGGTGTCCAATTAATAAAGGGTTAATTGAGAGTTGAGACATATTTTGGTCTAGTCCAAGCACTGCAGTCCGAAAAACTGCTGAGACTACAACTAAAGTAGCAAATCTGTGTGCTGAGTGCTGACAACAGATATAAGAACTTTGCATAAAACGTCAAGTCCACTATTATACAAAATTGATTTTGCTATTGTTTTTTTAAGCCTGGGATCATGACCGATTATGCATATTCAGTATGAAGTATGAAACAAAAATAACTTGGGCCTGTCATTTTTAATGAAGACAGATGTAACTTTTGACAGCATGTCAGAATAGTCTAATGTAATCATTCAATTCATAGCTTAACTTTAGGGTAGTTGTTCAACGATTACACACGTGTTCACTTGTTTTATGAATGGATCTATATCTGCATGTTCGGACAAAATAGGAAACAAAAAAAAGTTTCAAAATATTAAAGCTTGTCTAGAAAGATCGATTTTATGAAACTTTATGTTGTGGTTCAGGATAAATGATGAATAAACTTTGTGGATACAAGAAGCTAAAGGGAAAACTTGCTTGTTATTTGTACGGTACAAAATACAATGATTATGTAAAATTGTCTTAAAATATAGTACAATGTATATTTGTCGAAATTATACCTAGCGATTGAGTTATTGCGTCATTGATAACTTGTCATAATAATGAGATCATCATATCGGGAACGTGTACGTTATTGCATAATACAATGATACACAAACGAAACAATCTTAGCCTAAGGTAACACGAATACTAGGAGGAGATATTGAGGTCTTGTGAATTATAAATTCCAAACACACGGGGTGTTGAAGCTGATAAACTAGAGGAAATTGTTTCGGCCTTTTTAGAGAGTGGAGGCCGACCAGGACGTCTGCCTCTAATTCCTTGGTTTAATGGTCCAATCGGTTTCAATCTAGGGCGACCTGGACCTCTTCTCATAGAAAGATCTCCACTACTCAAGTCTCGCATTTGCACCCGAATCCGAGAGGGGGGACCTGTTGTTAAGATGAAATGACAATGGTTTGTGAATTCATGAAAGTGTGTTCGTTTAGAAATTGCACTCACGTCCTCTTTTCCCAGTTCCTCGGCCGAGTTTTGGCTTCTTTGGTATAAATGGCAAGTCTTCTTCGTAATCGGATGTTGATCCTTGCACAAAAATAATATCAAGATAAATATTATTGAAGATGTTACAAAAACTATTTTGCATTAAAATCAAAAACTGTGATTACCATTATTCCATTCTATAGCTCTGGAATAATTGTCGAAATAGTCAGAGGTGGAAGGATTAAATTCCGAAAGGTCTTCTTCATATACTGCTAAGTCAAACTCCATGTTGTCCTGCTTCCAAAAACAAAAACTACATAATTGTCACAATTTAAAATTTTTTTGAATCTTACATCGCTTTCGTCCTGGGAAGACGGCGATAATTCTTGACTTTGACAACTACCACCAGAACTTGCAGCAGCTACTTTTGAGCGATCCGAGTCTCCGTTAACAATACTACCCGGTTCCGTTGGATCTGAGACGGAGGCTCCCAGATTGTTAGCCTAGTAATCATGAACAAGAAATTGATATAACAGCACTTTAATTGTCTCATTAAAACTTACAGATTGATGATTTGGGGAAGGTCTTTTATCCGACAATTTGTCACACACTTTTTTATCCAGTTGACGGTGCCGATCTACGGTAGTAATGTATTAAAAAATTTACTCGATTATTCAACACATCTTCAGCAGAATAAAATAAATTTTACATTTCCGATCTAGTTCTTCATCGTCCAATAAAATGGATAAAACTTCTTTTTGTGTTAAAGCATCACATCCAAGCTGTCCTTCAGTGTTATTAACGGCCTTTGTCTGACAAATTACATGGTTATTATAATAAATTACATATACCCGTCAACAGAATAAATGATAGAAAACAATTAATCAACCGCATGAATGAATAAAAGTAACCACTCCTACCTCATTTTTATGCTTGATTTTTCGCAACATTCGATCTTCAATAGTTCCTTTGCAGAATAATTTGTACACGGTTACTTGTTTTGCATGTCCGGTTTGACCTATTTTAAGATACATATATCTAGGATATAAATAATTACTAATTACTATTTTTTTAAATGTTACCCAGTCGATCGGCTAAGTCAACAGTTTGTTGGTGGATTGCAGAATTCCAGTCACTGTCATAAAATATTATCTACACGAAAAAACAGACAACACGGGTTTAGTTATTAGTTGTGTTAAATGTTCGATCCGTCATAATCTCATAATTTATTTGATTTCAAATATACCGTATCCATTTCAGATAGATCATATCCGGTAACTCCAGCTCTGGACGTCGTTGTCAACAAAATTGCAAACGTGTCGGGTTTTTTATAAAACTCAATGTAATTCTTTTGTCCGTCCACTCTAATGTAGGCCCATTTTCGATACCGGAAATACTCCTGTGTAGTCATACGATGTTAGTAATACAACAATTCAGCAATGTAATTTCACAACATGGTTGTTAACATGACGGACCTCAAGTAAATCCATCATCTTCGGCAGTAAAGAAAAAATGACGACTCTATGTCCATTTACTTTCAAATTTTTTAGTAAACCATCCAATACCATCAGTTTGCCAGAATCAGTCACTAATCTCTCTTTATCTAAATTTAGTTTAGTAAATTATTATTTGAAACGATTTACGATTTAAAAACAGTTTTAAAAAATTATTCAGATATAAATTCTACGAACCTGGTACAGATATTCCAGACCATCCGTGCACATTTTCCAACCCCATTAATCCACCCAGTACTTTTGGTGTAAGAAAGGTCCTGGGAGGTCCATCTGGGTTTCCATACGTAATTAAATTAAATCCTAGTGATGAACATTGCACCGTCCTCATCATCCATTTAGAAGTGGGTCCATCAGAGACATAAGGATGAATACCAGCACTTTTTACCTAACACGTAAGAAAGAAGCATATCATTAATATCATTTAAATTACAGCAAAATTTGTAATACAATAAATAGCACATACTTTGGGAAATAAATTAAATAGAAACTTTGGTACAAGTAGGGGCTCAAGGTCCCACGGTTGATTAAATCCAGCATCAGCATCATTTGTACAAGAGTCATTTGGTATCACAAAATTTGGTTCCTGTTAAAGTTTACATTATGTAATTTCAAAAACAATCGGGCACACTCACGATTCATGATACTAAAAACGTACGACTTTAACATCATCGAAAAGCTCATTGGTGGGAAACCTTGTGACATATTTCCACTTATAAAATGACTTGGTGTATGATGTAAACACGAGGTTTTGTAATGTTGTTTCCGAAATTTCTTCCAAGAACGAGTTATAAACTAAAAATCCAGCAGGGTCTAAATGTCGTGAGTCGTTCCATATACGTCGGTTTTGTCTTGCACACATTTCTCGTCTAGATTTGACTAGATTCATCATCCTGTGAATTATATAAACAATGATTTTATTATATTGTGTTCGAGAATATTAAAAACACTTTCGTACCTTTCAATAGCTCCACCACAAATAAATTTATAAATATCACCCGTTGTTAAACCAGAAAATCGTATAAACGACCATTCGCAAGAAGTTTCAAAAACATTCGCAACATGGACGTCTTCAATGGGTTTGCGTCTTCTCGTCACATTGTATCCTTTCCGATACAAGGAGGCGTGAATATTAGAAGGCTTGAATATGCTGAAGCGTTCTTTCAACAAATAATTCCTAGCACAGTCATACACATCCAGCCCAACTTGATCTTGAAACAGTAGTTTGGGTAAACAAAAGAATATTTTATCCATGAACAATGGACTTCTCATGTCTCGTCCTTCAAACAGATCCGGATGGTTACAAACCTACGGAATACCACAAGAAGAATTTATTGTATTACTTATTATATATCCAGAACAATAAATAAATGGATTACTGCCTACTTTTGTAAATTGCATCACCAAACTCATAAGATTTCTTCCATCATTTTGAGGTGAACTACTCGGACTAGAGGAGCTGCTCATTTTTAGTAAGTCTTCCGTAATAATTTTTCTGACTAACGCTGAAATTCAACCCAACAAACAATTAGACGTAGCTTTTACGGATTCCATAAACCATATACCCACCGGCATGAAAAAACCGTTGACGGGTTGTTATTGGACAAGAAACAAGAAGTTCAATTTTATCACATAATTCGCTTTCCACATCTTTCTTTGTTCGGCGAAGCATAAACTGTTGTAGCACAGTATACAATCTGGTAACGTTTTCTGTAATAGATCGTTATAAGAAAAATAAATGACAACCGAAAATAAACATTTTGCTACGTCATAAATGAAATTTTGAAAACACACTTTTCTCCACTAAACGTCTGCTGTCAGCCTGAGATTCAATGTCTTTTGCTAAACAATCACCGAAATCTTCTTGAGAAATAAACAATGACGGCATAATAAAGTGTAGGAGTGATAATAATTCGTTGATTGAGCTTTGAATCGGAATTCCAGTGAGCAGCAGCCGATTCCGGCAATTGAATCCTATTAAAGCTTTCCACCTAGTGCTATTAGAAGTGTCCGATATTCCATGTTAATTAACACAAATAATTTAATAGTAACAGTAAATAACAGTACCTGACAGCTGTTTTAATTGATTGCGCTTCATCCAAAATGAGATACTGCCATTTAACTTTGTTGAAATATTTCAAATCTTGTACTACTACATTATACGACGTTACCTGCAAATGAAATCACATTTATTTCAGTTTAGGGGTTCAGAATTAAAAGTGAGCTCTATATACAGTTGGACTATTATTTTTATGATTATGTTCGGTTCATAGTTTTGGTATTTAGTCACTTTATATGACTTTTATTTTCCACTTACCACAACGTGAAAGGTAGCTTCAGGTGTGTGAAGATTCGTTTGCTGCCAAAACTGACGGAGTATTTTTCTTTCCTGAATTAAAAGTAAAATGAGAACTAAAATATAATCCTACAATTAAAATTAAATTGATTGCAAATTGAAATAGAAGTTACCTGAGGATTTCCCCAGTAAGGTACAATTTTGAAATCTGACACAAATCTTTTAATTTCCTGAATCAGACAACCAGAAGTTAATACTCGGATAAGTCGTAGAAAGACGAACAATTTCAAAACATGAATATTTCTAATAGTATAATTACCAGTTGCCACTGATGTAAGGACGACGAGGGAGCAATGACTAAAAAAGGACCCCAAATACCACATTTTTCTGCAAATTAATGTTAAATTAATGTTAAATTAATGTAAAATTAATCAATTGGAAGCTGTGTTTGTCCATGTGCTTGATGAATGACCAGTAGGTTTTATACATTTGTTTTTGTTCATGTTTTATATACGTTGGTCACCGGTTTTGTACTTCCGTGCACGTTAGTAAATTTTTTTGTTTAGTCATATTCCCATTACTGGATTTAATTTCTGATCTGATCTGATTACCTGCAAGGTGTGCCAAGAAAGCGATACTTTGTACGGTTTTTCCTAAGCCCATCTCATCAGCTAGAACTCCATTTATTCCCTAAAATATTTAAAACAACACATCAAAACAGCTACTTCTGAAGCAATGCTTCATACAAAATAAATTGGAATTTGCTAAACAATTATGTCATTTACATGGTCAAAAAGCTTGGTTAGCCAATTTACTCCTAGAATTTGGTAGTTTTTCAAACTGCCTGAAAATAATCGTGATGTGTATGGAATCTCCGTATCGTGAAGGGGGATGTGCATTTTAATTTCAGACATTGAATCAATGTTGAACAGTTTTGTGTGAATCTTCTGAGCCTCCACGGCCTCATGAACGTTGATTTTGGCTTTAATCTTCAGACTCTCCCTACACAATTAAAAAAATTAAAACAAGGTTTGGTTTATACTTTTTTAATCTTACACTTCATGATGATGGCTTTCCAAACTTTCTCCCTTCAGTCGCTCAAGAATTGAAGTTTGAGCTTGGGAATCATCATTACCATCCAAGCCTCCTTCATGGATATTTCGTGTCACTAGATGGGCATATAGTTCAGTCTCTGTTATCAAAAAGTTTAGATTTTGTTCCAAGCGTTTTGCTTCTAAAACTTCGACATCTTGTTTCCTTTGTTCCTCTTCTTTTTTATCTTTTCGTTTTTTGCTTTCTTTTTCCACCCGATCCGCTTGCTTCCAGAAAGCTTGCATCTCTCTTGTCAGTCTTTTAGCTCTCCACGCGGATTCCTTCATTGTCTTTTGAGACTACAACAGAAAACAATACAAAAGTTAAGAAGTGAATCATGTTAGATCCATGGCATATTAAAACTGACGCACCTGAATAGCTAGTTGTCGAACAGCCCTGCTACAAGCTTGTGCCAATCGTCGTTTTACTGCCAACATGTCCTTGTGTGTGGTGAAAGTTGTGCGTTGGGCCTGGAGAAAATACAGAAATTAATGATGCACTCTTATTCTTCAAGGTATAGACAGTTGCCAGCAATTAGCAATACAATGTACTAACGACTGCAACAATAAAGTACCTTTGGGACTTCTTTCTTGCTAATAGAGATATAAATCCTTTTCCTTTTGAGATTCATCAATTCAATAAATTTCGCCTGCTTTTGTAACATCATTTTTTTGTTTTTTGAGACATCTTGATTCTTTTCTGAGGTTTCTCGTTTTCTTTTTCTCCCCTTATGTCCACCACCAGACTCGTCACCGGTTTCAGATTTTGATCCCACCGAAGATGGGCTATCATCGCTGAACATTTCTCCAACTTGCAGAAATCCATCGTCAGAATTCGACAGTGGTTGAGGAAAGGGGGATACATGAGCAGTAGATGCAGCAGTGGCTGCCATAGACAGATAATCACTTAAACTATCATTATCATCATCTGAATCATCTAATGCAAGATGTAGGTCGGATGAATCCTTTGTAAATATACTGCTTTTGTGTTTCGAATATTTTAAAGAATCCATGTTTTTGACACTATTCCCTGACAAGCTTAATTTTGCTGATTTGGTAGTAATTACTGAGTTTGTTATTGCGACATTGGATGAAGGCAAGTCATTCCCCCCCTTCACACACACAATGCGAGAGGGAGCAGAAAGCTTTGAGTTTGGGGCACATTTTAAGCTTTGCTTTCGAACACAATTGACACTACGGCTTAACTGCGACCCACCACCACCACTATTGTTACCATTACTATTACTGTTATTGGACGAACCTCTTGAACTTGAATTTCCCGACCTGTCTGACACGGACCCATTAAACCCACCTAGACCTGACCCTCCGGTATGACTAGAACCATTCCCTCTACCACCAGAATTCGGTCTGTTTTGTCTCGGTAACTCGTCCAAATCTGACTTGTTTGATTTCCTCTTCTTCTTTTTACTACTCTTCTTCTTGTCACAATCCTTTGTTCTTGTGTCATGGTCTTCCAATTCAAAACTTAGTGGTTCAACCTCTACATCTGATCCAAGGTAATTTGTCCTCTTCAGTAAGTTGTTAAGCTCGAGATCTGACATTGGAGTTAAATCAGATGGAAGAAAAGAAGTATCGTCATCATTAGGAGAAAATGACGAAGAGTCCGAGCTACCATCATTTCCTGTTAATTTATGCACGACTGATGTGGTCGTGGGTAAAATTAACTGCCCCAACTGTGGTACACTTGTCAACTCCGAGGATGAGGGCTTGCTGGCAATATTAACACTTGTCGCAGATGGATCAACTACGCCTGCTGAATCCGGATTATTGAGGTCCAACGCAACAAGAGAATCGGCCGTCTCCACATCGCTGCTTTCAGAATCACTAAACATTAAACAAATTAATATTATTACATCCAAACTAATTGTTTAATAAACTTAATTAGATTTAGCTTGATTACCTCGTAGAAAGACTGAACAGAGTTTGAAGAAAGTTGAGGTAATTAGTGAGGTCCAGATGTTTTTCAACTTTCTCCACTAAATCACCACCACTATTCTTTTCCAAACCACCACCACCACCCACACCCATTATCACCCCCTCTGCTACTACCTTTGGATTAACACTTTTTGAAGAATGATTCCACATTCTTAAGAAAATTCACGGTACCCAGATTCACCTACTTTCAACCTTCGTTTTGTGCGTGACATAAAATCTGTAATTTTAATTTTAACCACACTCCACGCCTCTTCTAACCATGAGCCAACTTAAATACATTTTTACAATCATTAACAGTTAATTCCATTAAAATAAACTACTCCCGTCAATCGCTAATTCAAAATTAAACCAATATGCAGATAGTCAAGTCAATCTTGGTTTTGTTGCACCATAATAATTTTTGATAGTTTGTGCTGCTCCCAGAATTAAATAAAATTAATAACTGTTCATTATAGATAACTCGTTAAATTTAATTTCGTCTTAACTTTAATTCAACCTTGTTTTTTGTTCCTTCTTGTTAATTTGTGGCCTGGCGCAGTTTTCCTGTGGTTGAAAACATTGCACTCAAATTCAGCGCTGATGGAAATCTATGCTCTCACAATTTAAGAAACTTGAAGGAATTTTTTAACAATTAAAATAATTTTGAGAAGGGGTGAATCATAATTTATATTTTATTTCGTCATTTTTCTTGAATTTTATAAAGTGCAGAAACTACACGCTACTTTGAATGAACATGAATGAATTAATGTTGTCTGTCAATGAATCGCAATGGACGGGTTTTCCTACAACGATCGTAAAATTATATTCTTTCGATAATTAAAGTATTCTAATGAAAAACGGAGACACTATTCTAGGTAATTTATATTATATTTTAGACATAAAGTGTCTTACTATTTAATTGAGCATTGTATCGTAAGGTTTTAACTTGATCTTTCGGCCTTTAAATAGTTCATGTAAATGCGAAACCTTCTGCACATTCTGTTATCGCAGTTCGTAAAGCACGTTCAAAACATTCGTAATTGTCGTGATCCGAGATGCATATGGTGTTGAAACTGTAAATATAGTCATTACTATGTCAAAACTTACTATGAACAGAATTTTTTTAAAGTAAGTAAAATTACCAAGTATGGGCCTTGGGCAGCTTTGCATATTCGTTAGAAATGCTCACTTTAAATTTTGGATTTAATGCTTTAAACCCACCGTGAGGCAGTAGGGAACTTCCTGTTGTGAATTGTAACAATTTTGCTCTTTCGTCATCGTTCATGTTAGATACTGAAGTGCAAAACCAAGAGAAAAGCTTGTTCGATGTAATCCCCCAACTCCAATCTCTGATTAGATTTTCCTTCAAGTCTTCTATGTCGAATTCACTCCTCCCACAGATTAGCAGCTCCAGTTCATTTTCATCGAAATTGGTGAAAAGCTCGTCTGGTACTATTTCATGTAGTCCATGTTTGAATGCATCAATTTCCTTTGTGACTTTTGATGCAAGTCTATATTGCGCTAGTGCATGGAGATATTGCTCCTTATTGTCTATGGTCACTGCTTTTTTAGATCCACCAGGAATTAATTCTACCGTCTTTACTAGTTTCCCGCGTGAATCGTATTCTTCTTCTGAAAATGTCAGGTCCATTTCGGTAACGTCATTTTCAAGGATGTATTTTACCTTGCTGGTAAATAATTCTGGGTCATCTTGTTCAAAATGCTGAGAGGGGAATTGAAATGTTAAACGAGAGTTTCTCTAGTACAGTTCAGTATGTAGTTTACAATGTGACAAACCTGATAGTTCGGAGGTATTCCTAAAACTTGCGCAAGGAACGATCTAACAGGTTGAATTGTGTAATTAAGTATGGAATTATTACCTATTACATGTACTTGGCATATTGCGGAATAAAACTCACCGGCTAAACTTTGCTTTCACCATTTGGGTGTACACGTCCCCACAACTGCTCTCAAATAAACATTTCCCTACAATTTTTCCAGCAAACTCATAATGCTTCAAAGTCCAAAGTGGATAACGAATATTAGCAACGGTTGGATGAACCAGTCTGGATGTCCCAATTGAAGAAAACATGCCATATGGGTTATTTTGAAAAAATTGTACACATAACAGTTCAAGCCATTCCCTCCTAAGACCACCATAGTCATAGCCTGTGAAAATGAAAAAGGAATCACTTTAATTTTGGCATACGAAACGTATTGAATTTTAACATTACCATTTTCATTCTCAAACTTTATTCCAAAATTTTTACACCAATCGGATTTTCGAAAGTAGTTGGTCATCTTCATACTCTGAAGTACAAACGGAACAAAAGTAATAAATGAAAATCTTACTGTTTCTCAATTTCCCACTAATTACCAAACTTACAGTATATACCAAGCTGGCTCTCGTAACCGTAATCTGCTTAGATGTCATTCTCAAATCCTTCATTGTTCCTCGCAATTCCTGATAAAAGACCCTTTGTTTTCCTTCAAAATTTTCAGATCCCCCTGGTCCATCATGCCCAGAAAAATTAATTAACGTTCCTCCGAATGCCAAATGCTTTAAAGAAAACATACCCAGTCTCTTCTGAAGGAAAGAAACATAAAGGGCAAGCATTACTCGTGCTTTCGAAGCTCCCATTTGTACAGTAACTTGGGGTTGAACACCATCTGATACTGCGAATGTGTAGTCTTCAGCATCACCATGTTTAAACGATGCGGTTTTCAGCATCATTTTTATCTAAAATAGAAACCCCGTAAGTTAAACATACTTACTTCTTAGATTCGCCATTATTCCTCTTGAACTAATAGATTCTTACTTTGGTCATGGGGGATACACGATAGGTCGCAATTTTCATTGGGATTACTTTCAACAAATATTCCTGTACATAAAACAACTTTGGCGATACATAAAGATACACATTCCGGGACTTTGACTGCTGCTCATCCCCAATCACTGTTAAATTAGCTTCATGACACTTCCAAGCAGGGTTATTGGTGGCAATGTTCAGCATAGCAGCATTTTCTTGTGGTGTAACTGACAAAATGTCAAACTGACCATTTGTTATTGGTTTATCATCGTAAAGAATTTGTCCCTTATACACTCCAGGAATTTTAACGCAAACAATAATTTCAATTCGACTTCCATCTGGACGAGTAATAAAAACGTGCGAAACTTCCTCTTGTGATACAACGTAATCACCGCAATCCTCGTCAGCCTGTAAGAGCAAACAACTTAATTAAAATATCATACAGTTCTTTCCAACCTATGCACATGAAAATCTAATTACAAATTTTGTAATGAATCGCAATCTGCTCTCAATATTCTTTTCTGCGTTCATAAAAATAGTTTCATCACAGTCATTGCCATACTTATCTCTGGGTTGAATTTCAAACGTAGCCTCTTCCCCAGCAATGCAAAGAATTGTTGGACTAGGTCTTAGAAAATAAACATGATAAATAATCATTATAGCCTTCGGTAGATACTAAATACTTTTACCATTACCAACCTTAGAAAAACAGTTTTAGACGCATCAATACTAGCTGGCTTAAAGCGTTTCCTGAACGGACTCCCGACAGCTTTAAGTCCTTTGTACGTCACATAAATTAAATATAGACCAGATTTTCGCACAGAGAATTTAACGACGACTTCTCCAGTAACAGCATCAATCTCCTTAACATGTTCAACTTTGCTTGGGTGAGCAGTCGCATGATAAACCAACGCTTGGCGTATTTCAACCACCACATCTCGCAAAAATCCACTCGACTCTGATACCTTTGATGGTGGAGGTGTCACGTTTTCATTCGATAACAAGTTGATGGATGTATCAAGCTGTAAACAATACAAAACGTTCAACAAATTCACCATAACTTTAACTGAAAATTAATACCGAAACTCGAAAACTTAGTGATTCTCCAACGACAATCGGTTCCTTCCAGTCAAATTTTACATGGCAGTAGGATTTCTTGGATTTTACACGTTTCCATCCCAGGATAATCAGAGTGAAGAGAAGGAATGCGAAAACAAAGATGAGCATCACACACACTATTAAATCAAAACAAACAAAGACAAATTATTATTAATTAAAATACAGTTTAACTAATACAAATATTTACCAACAAAAAGTACAAATAGCAGAAACATGCTTTCCTCTCCTGATCCTGATTTGGGAATGTTGGCTGATTTCTTGAATTATGTCTTATATTTCTTTATCTTCCTTCAGCTGGTTCCTTCCCCCATGGAAGAAGGGAATACTTTTGATTAAAAACTCTCCAAAATATCACTTTACAAAATTCCCCACTAGTTTAATAAATTGTGAATTAGTAAAATTGCGCAATTCATGGACGACTTTCACTTATCACCAAAAACAAATCAACTTTTAGCCTTAAATCAAATCCAAGGTAAGGTATAGCTACCTTGCTACCTACAAGTTGTGTACAAACTGATTAATTCTTCATTTTCAGATAAAAATTTCATTTTTTAAAG
>JAQIWQ010001013.1:0-12537 GCA_034695825.1 Folsomia inoculata
GGAAATTGGTTGTGATGGATTACTCAGGGAAAGACGAAGATCGATCCTTACCGATGTCGAAGTGGATGCGTCGAAATGATAGGTAAGTTTGCATTCACCACCCATTACATAACTGTAGTAGTAGTGCAAATTACATTATTGTCACAGAGTCGATTTTGACATGTGTGCTTCGTCACCTCCGTCGGATGGTTTTTTTTATGCAAGCCATTCCAGGACAGACATAAAACACACATCCAATGAAGGTATCAAGTGTTTCAAGTTTGTTGGAATGTTGGAGTTAATTAGAATGTCGTCACAAATGCCAGATTTTCTCAAGTGTATTCTAATTACTACAGGTTGTGAGCAAAAAGTGGCCATTCCGAAACCACAGAAGACTACCATTGTCCAACAAGAATGCAGTAATGCTGAGCATCGTGGATTTCTGAAATCTTTTGCACCTGGAAACTATTCTTCAGTGAACGAGATTCAAACTGAAACGAGGATAAAGTCAGGAAAGATTCTCAACATGGACTCCCAGCAGTTGGAAAAATGGGCAAAGCATAACATTCGGGGACAGGAGTTGATCATACATTCTTCTGATGACACAGCACCAACGCCCATCGACCACTTACCACAATTTCGACGGGGTATTCCTGTGGTAACTGGATACATTGCGTATAAATGTATTTACATACGACTGTATTTTGTAACCGGTTTGTTTTGTAGATTACCAAGACAGACGACGACGTCGGCCCTGCTGGGCGGCTGGTGGATAAATTCACACACACACCAGATCTTTCGCCCTGCTCCACACCAAGTATAACCCCAGTGTGTTCTCCGCAGGCAATTAAATTATATAACAATGCTTAGCTTATTTATTAAATACAACACATAGTATAAACAAGTACGTGTATATAGGTTCCTCGTAGGACAGTAAACCCATTCTTCACAGGAGACCCTAACACGAAGGAGGATGGTAGCTGGTTATTTAGACCAGCCGTTAAAAACGTTAGCCATCTAAATCATAAAATCATATTAATATCTAGCGATAAAACCCTGTAAATTTTGCTGTTTAACAGGATAGCATGTTGTACGAGGCCATAGTTGACATCAAGCCAGCGGCAGGAACACAGCCAGCAACAAAAAATATCCGATATGTCCCAAAACCTTCCCAACTTCGTGAACTAAATTTTTTCTCACCGACATCAATGTGATAGCCTGAAGCTATAATAACATCTGTTTCATTTAAGCCCATCTACCTGCTTAGTTTTACATGTTTTTTTCTAAATTAATTTCTATGAATACGTTCCGTCCGCCTGAGAAATTTCATTACTTGTATCATTTTGATTATTCATATTCATTACGGCTTTGTGGATGTTTGATGACAAAAGTTGCTTGGATTGTTTTTTTTGTGGACGAGAAACGATTGATTCGCTGTAGTTTTATGGTTAACTATCAACTATATTCCATATCCTTGCACCATTTTATTATAAATCTGAATCATAATAAAACAATATTAATTATTAATTCCTTACAAATTAATCCTTTTCTAGTAGTTTTTTACCCCAGGCATACTCGGGTATCATATACGAATATCGTTCAATTGCATATTATGTCGAATTGCAGGTTTGGGTTGAGATGCATTCATACATTCACAACATGTCATTTCCCCTATCCTAGGAAATCAGACTATCCGTTTCCACTTGAATAAAGGTTGACTTGAATTTAGTATGATTCGACAAAGCTCACTCGAACGAAAGTAATATAACTTGTTTGTATTGTTTTATTTAATCTAAAAAATGGCATGAGGAAATTGTTGGGTTTATATTTCTATCCGTCATAAATATCAATTATGTAAAAGAAATGTCGGATATAATGCATTTGGATATTTCTGTAAACTGGAAAAATTATTCAATTTATTCATTTTATAGAACGTAAAATTTTCGCTTTTTCAACACATACCTATTCGTATTTATTTCAATCATAAACAACTACAAATAATATGGCATTCTGTGTTACCTTACATTATTTCATTACATCGCCCTTATTGTACAAGATTTATAGACTTTTATTATTATTAATTATTATTCCGATCATTGAGGATTTTGGGACTATTTAAAAGCCATAAATAAGGGTCCATAACAGAAAAAGCTTGTTCAAATATAGTAAAAATTGACACTAACCTAAAGGTGTAGGAGAATTGACACAATACAAATGTCATCAGGATTCGACGTGCATGATTAGGTACAACAGTACAGTCTTTAATACTGGAATAATCAGTTGTTGGGATTTCCGAATCAATTCTTGAAGCCCTTCGTTAGTAATACTTGTAATAATGCGGGACTTTTGGGATAGAAATAGCAGACTCGACTGTCAGATGACGGGGTTCTGATTTATAATAACGCGAATAACTCGACTCGACCAAAAACAGATTCTACTCTACACTAATTGTGTACCAGATAACTACCATGTACTCTTGTAAACAATTAAATTAGAAACATAGAAAGATAGACTTTTTCGTAAGAAAATGTGAACACTATCTTCAAGGCATTGTGAATAACAAGAGGATGACTTGCATTGGACTCTTGCAGAGTATAAGTAATTTTAAGACACATGTAGTCATACTCCATGGCACTGCACTGGAGATAGGCACTATTACACTGAATGACATAATAAACACATAACTTATTTAAATTTCCCTTCTAAAAAATACTCAGCGAGATATTGACTATACTTGGTGTTGAATTTGACGCGTCTGTTAAGGAATGGATATCTTACGTTTCCGATTCTAGGCTAGAGAATGAACTTGTAGGTAAAGGCGTATTTGTACCGGAATTAAATACACTGTTACGAGATGAGGAAACGTCACCCAGCTCAGTAAACACTAAATCGCCATAAAATTTTCTCTGCTCCAATAACTGCTCAGAAAATTCTGCCTCCAGTACCTAAAAGATTTATGATTCAATTAACCAGGTAATTAAACTATCACAGGCAAAATTGTAAATTTATACCTCGAGTTTTTGAGGAATCTCAGACTTAAATGACCTTAATGCTTGAGTGCAGAGTTCATCCAATTCTTTTAGCTTCATTTCCTCATGTTGTGTCAGAAGAGCACCTATATAAACAGGAGCAATTAGTTTAAAAGTAAAATGTTGGTCTTTATCAAATAATTCACGTTTTTCGTTTTGAAGTTGCTCCAATTCGCGTTTAGTGGCGTCAATACTACCGCGTAATTCTTCCAGCTGTCGAATGTGTTTTTCATCTAAGCGTTGCTGCTCTGCCTTATATTTCTTTTTTTCTTGCTCTTGAAACTGAATAATGATAAGGACCATACGTAAAGGAAAACGTTCACCCTTCAAAAATTCATAATTGTTTCATATTTCATAAAATGTTACCTTGCGAAGACGGTCTTTTTCATCTTCTGGCCCAGTTGCAGGGTTTGACCCAGGGGCATGAATTCTCAAGGACTCTCTGAACATCATTTCTCGTATTTTCATTTCACTTCGAATACGTTTCGGCAATGCACGCTTTTCAGCAGCTTGTCGCTTCAATAATTCGTCTTCTTTACGCATACTAACCCGTCTGTGGTGATCTAATTCTTTATCGTGACGGATGAGCATTTGCTGACGTTGCAGATGGAAGCTTTCTTTTATTTGTCGTCTCTTCAATTGATGCCTCTCCTTCATGTGAGCTTCGTCCGTATCCCATAAAGTTTTTTGATGACGGCGAATTCTCTGTAAACATAATTAAAAAAAAATTCTTCTTTCGCAGTTGGAATTGAAATAAACTCACGTCCTGTTTTTCTTCTAAATATTGACGTTCCATGGTAGCTATTCGGGCTCGGTGGGCTTCATTCTCACGTTTCATTCTGCTGTTGTGACTTTCATTGAGCTTCTCAAGAAATTGACGCTCCTGGAATAGCTCAATTATAATACTCGAAAACATTGAGTGAAGAATTAATACTAAAGGAAACAAACTCACTCTGTCGTGTTGGTCTCGGTCTAACTGTTCTTTTCTCAGCCTCCAAGCATTTTTACGTTGTTCTTTGGGTAATTGATCAATTTCTTGCTTTAGCAACTTTACTTCTTGTTTAAGTCCTTCCCGAAATAGACGAAGCTCTTTCTCCTGGAAAAAAATCCATGTCAATTGCGAATGCATTTTATTTTCCACGAAGTTGTACCTGATCACTTCTAATGCGTTTGGACATCTGTTTTAACTCAGATTCCTGATATTGTTCAGTCTTCTCAACCTGTTGTTTTTGGAGTCTTGCTTTCTGTTCCATGTCTGTTTCGAAACTTCGAATTAAATTAAACTTTTCTTGTTCCAATCGTTTTTCCTAGAAGTCACAAAATAACAACTTTGAAACACTATACAATAGTCGTCAAAAACCTAATTGAATCCTACCGGCAATAAAAATTATTAACAACTATAATAGTGGTAGAGATAGATGGTATTTACCTGAGCTTCGAACGCAATATGTGCTCTCAAATTTAAGTCTTGGCATTGTTTTTGTTCTTGCTTTTGAAGCAACTTAAATTCTCTTAGCTCTTGTTTTCTATTCAAGTGATAGTTGGTAATGGAATCGTCGTCATCCCCATACACGACTTTTGATGTTGTAGTAGTAACCATTACACCGTCAACTTCGAATTTCCGAGTTCGTTTTCTAGTTTTTTTCTTGTAATTCATCTCCTCCTTTAATTTTGCACGTTCCTACGTGTTTCCAAGTAAAAGCAAGCAACAAAATTTAGACATCAATGTACCTAACGAATAAATAGAGTACTTACTTTTGAGTCTGTTTTTCTTCTCATCACTACTTCTTCGTCACCTGCTGCTGTAGATTCGGCAGGTGATGGACTTGACTCTAAATTTTCTTTATTGCTATTCTGGCTCGCAGAGGTTGAAGTTGATTCGGCGTCCGATCTAATAAATACAATAATTTCTACTCTGGTATTTCGGTTAACTAGTAATAAGTAGTAGCAAAACCTGTTTCTGGCATGAGATGGTTTGCTAAGCTCCGTCCGGGTAAGTTCACCGTTAACTAACTGTTTGGATGTATTGGAACGATCTAAGCTGGATGTGTGCTTCTCCTCATAAATTTGTACTGGAATGTCTTTCAAAGAGGTCGATACGGAGGTTTTCTCCTTGTTACCACTTGCCTGCAACAAGATGAGCCCTTAATACTGACCAATGCGAATGTTTACAACTTTAGAAAGTACCTTCGATGGCCAGGAACCTTGTTGACTAAGAACGGGACCTACTGACATAGGACGACTTTTGTTTAGTTTTTCGGCAGCTCGACGAAGCACAGGAGGAGGTTCTTCCTTTGGAGGAGGTTGGCGTCTATTGTTTTTTTCAAGTTTCGGCTTGGAATTTACAAACTCTGTAACTGCATCAACGTCTGTATCCTCAACAGTAGTGCCTTCCACTATGATCGAAATTGGGGCATCATCTATCAAAACATATTGTTGTATAAAAACCGAATGAATAGATAAGTGAATGAAAACAAAAGTTTCTCAAATATAACTTTGCTACCTGAGGCATCTGGCTGTAACAATATTGCACTGACATTACTTCTAGATGGGGTCCAGCAATCTATGGCTCGTTCGTCTCCTACAGAAACTACTGACACATGGCTGATGTTCAAATCTGTGCGTAAAGATTCATATTAAAATCAGCACAACTGCTTTAAATACAGTCCATACTTTGTTCATATATATCAGGAGTTGTAACAATCACTTCGCTGTCATCCAATTTTTGACTTCTAGTTGCTGTACTACTGGGAATAGATTCCAAATCACTATGTATCGAGGATTCATCTGTTACGTCTTTGGAACTTAACCAAGTTTTGTTGGTACTATTTGCAACAACAACGACCTATAAATAATATCAGAAACTATAACCATAAGTATCGCAGAAGAAAAGCAATGTTATGTGAATATGAGTTACAAACCTGATCACCACGTGTCGGTGACAATGTCACCGAAGAATCCGGATAACTACTGACGGTGACTACAGCGGCTGGTACATCAGATTTTTCAGATAGATGTTCACTGTTTACACTAACAATGCTTACTGGTGGAGACAAAGAAACAGGTACTATGGTCACAGAATCACTCAAATCAGCAGATTTTGCATTATTACTACTTCGTTTCTTCGATTTGCCATGTGAAGATTTGGATTGTGGCTGAGCGTCATGATGAACAACCTCTACTGATTTTCGAGACCTTTTATCACTCTCGGTCGGATCAGTAGATTCGTAATAAGCATCAGATGTGTCTACTTTAATAATACCGGTGGAATCCTTTTCTCTCGGATATGGGTCGCCTTTCTCAATAACATTGGTATGGCCAATTTGGTTAACTACACATGTGGATTCTTTTTGGCCTTCTACACGACCCACTTCGTTACCACCTTCCTCAACTCCGCTGACGTCTGCAGCAGATGTTGGACGTAATTTTGCATTGTCAAGACTGATTTCTGGAGTCGCATGTCCATTTCTATTCCGTTCGTGGGTCTGATTGTCTATTGTACTATTGGGGTCCTTTGTAACGTGGGAATCACTATGCCTTTGATGTTTTTTACCCGAAACTTTGCCTGGTTCACTAATTGTGTCAATTTTTGTCGAATTTTGAAGTGAAGTGGTCGAAGAGACAATAGGGTCATTGTCAGGGACACTAATTGAATCCCGATTAGTAGTACAGCTGTCTCCGTCCACAACTAATTTTTCTTTTGGAGGCTTTGGAGCAGGTCGTTTCTCTCTTCCCCGTTTGTCCTTTTCCTTTTCGGGAGGAGGAATAGGCGAAGCTTGTTTAACACGTTTCGCTTGACTTTCTTCACTGCTTGGAACAACGCGCTTTTCAACGCTTGAATTCGATTTCGGGGGTGTATCAGGTATTTTAAAGGCATTCACTGGAGTTGCAGGGACTAAAAAAAATATTTTGTAGTAAAAGAAATGCGTATCGATAAGGCTAAACCTAAACCATAAAATTGCACTAATTTACCAAGTTCGACAGTGTCGGGGGGTTCAACAATTTCAACGTTCAACTGCGACGACCTCTGCAATATCCCAGGGAAAAACAAATTAATTCACTGCAGTGTAAATCAACAAAAGTATGATATTTCCAATTTATTTGTTAAAAAGAAACAATTCAATACCCCCACAAATTGGGGTTCAAACCCACTTTTCTTCAAATATTAGGAAAATACACAAACGCATGTCCTCAGGCCAGGCCCGATCTTTTAAAATAATTATAACACTGAACTCTACTATTTAAAATGGGTATCATGATTGAACCATGACTGAGTTCAAAGACCTATTCGACTGAGTTCGAATAATGGAAAATTTAACACAAACAGTAAATAGTATTGACGTAACAAAAGTAAGATAGAAAACAAAACCGATTACCTCCATATCTTCATCCACTGTCACTTCTTCTACAACTTCGGCCTTAAATTCAAGTACTAGATCACGTATTGGTTTAGAATCCACTGCCCGGGTGACAAATGGATGCTAAATATTTGAGATAAAAATGTAATTAATTTCGGTTTTCTTTCACTGATTTCCTCTCATTTTAGTTTAAATGATGATTTATACAGTGTATAAATAATTGCATGAATAACAATTTGTTGGTACGTTTTGACTGAATGTTAATATAAATGCTCACATGTAACAAATCTTGCGCAGTTGGTCGATGATTAGGATCCTTGATAAGACATCTTGCCAAGAATGAATTAAATTCTGGGGTGAATGCAGTTGGTTTCGTCAGCTTGGGGGGGTCGCCTCTTTGAATTTTCAACACCACTCGCATGGGACTTAGCTCATGATGGGGTGGTTCCATTTCCGCACATTCAATAAGTGTTATGCCCAAAGACCAAATGTCGACCTGCAAGTTGAGTTGTTGAGTTACAATCTAAAGCTTTTTAAAACAGTTTTCAGAAATGTCACCTTGTAATCATACGGATTATCTTTAAAAGTTTCACACATGACCACTTCAGGTGCCATCCAATACGGTGTACCAATAAAGGTGTCGTGCTTCTGTAAAGTGTACTTATTCTTTGCAGAGACGCCGAAATCTGCCAGCTTCACGCCACCCCCTGTAGTCACTAAAACGTTTCCAGCCTTTAAATCCCGATGGATAACTTTATTATCATGAAGGTAACTGAGGGCAATGCACAATTGTGACGCGATGAATGCGATTTGCGATTCAGATAGTGCGTGCTCCAGTTCTAACATTATAGAATCCAAGGCTCCACCATCACAATACTCCAGCAGCAACTAGAGATTAACAGCAGACCAGAGGGTAAATTAAAATTACTAATAATAATACATTGTATAAAATCACCATTGTCGCATTACTCACCCAAAGTTTACTGTCGATACAAAAGGCATCAAACAATGACACCACGTTAGGATGCTTGCAATCCGCAAGAATGTCAATTTCAACCCGAAAGTCGTCCAGGTCTTCGTCACCTTCTAGTCGACACATTTTTGCAGCCGCCATCACATTAGTTTCCTTATGTCTTGCCTTGAAAAAGAATAATCAGGACATTTGAAACATATTCAACAGTTTTAAATAAACAGCAGGTTAATTTTTGTACATCATGATGGATATTATACCTTATAGACTTTGCCAAAAGCGCCGTCACCCAATTCGCCAATAAAGTCCCAACAACCAGCTGGATCCACTTCCATTCGTAGAATAGCTGGAAGCTTGCGACACCGACCTGGACCACTGCCATCCCCCCCACGACCAATTCCCCCACTACCAAAGTTGAGCACCTTTTTCAACCCACTGAAGAACGACATTGTACTTCCTAATGCTCCAGCACTACTACCCACCTATCTCTGCTATAATATTCTCTCACTATTATTATCTCGAAATGTGGACCATTTAATTTAAACAGGGCTTTCACCTTATCACTACTCACGTAATCCACTAATCCACCCTCGTATCATAATCCTCCGTTATTTGTTATATTATCATTTTTTGATAAACATAAATAACATACACACACAAGAATCCATCCATCCAGCATGTTCATCCACGATATACAATCAATTAGGAAGTATTAGAGTAGACAACTATTTTGTTTGCTCCGTTTGACCTTATCCAATTGAGAAAACTTTAACCCTTAACCCTCTATCTGGAGTAAGGGAGGGAGGTTAATGTGAGCGAGTTGAACAGGACTTGACACTTTTAAAATCAGGGTTGGATTGACATTTTGACACACAAATGATGATGATAAACAATCGTAACCCCACCCAGCAGAAGATGACAGTTTTTATAGTCTGAGCAGTTCCATCAGTCACATCACAGTCAGTATCAGTCACTCATGTTTAAAATGGGAGCTTATCCCTCCATCCCATGGTAATTTCAACATGAACAACAATGTCAAAACACTGGTAAATTAATAATTTAGATTTTTAATTAAGGCAGATGTTGTTAATTTGTTTGAGTTATAAAAATAAACGAAGTCTTGTTTATCTCAATCACTTTAGATATTTAGAGGCTGGATATAGGAATTTAATTTTGATTAAAAATGGCCATAAAAAGGCAGTGGTGAATTAATTGTTGTGATGGGTGTTGTAAATGTAATGAATTTGGAATAATATTAAAATTACAAATTTACAAATCAAGAGCTGTCCACCACCACCGTCTCGTCTCCTTCTTCTTCTCTTCTGCGATGACTCCTTGTCTTACTTTCCGACCCACAAATTAAACTCGATTTACAAGTTGTCGGTCGGTGGTGGTGCATGGTGGATGACTTAATGGAATAGTTATGGTGGTGGTGGAGATGGTTGTGATGTGAGGCTGGTTCAAATATCATCATCAAATAGGTACTACCTATATAAACTCTTTGACAGTGGTGGTGTTCCCAGCCTAGTACACCATATAAACTACCAGCAGCACCAGCATCAGATCATCATCATCAGCAGAACATATAATAATAATGATTGATAAGCAAAAGCAAACATGAATGACGACACAACTCATTCATGTCATGACTCCTCCAATGAGTTTTCCTTAATAATAATAATGATGTAGTTTGTAATTATATAATAATAAATGACTGAATTGACTGATGATTCATTGATAATTAGTCTCACTTTCAAATAATTGTAGATTTATCTAAAAACTTGTAATACAGTCTTAATAAAAATTAGAAACGAATGTTACATATCATCACAATTATTGAATTGGAACTGCAAGTTCTACCAGACCCCGAGAAATCAAGTATGGTGTCCACTGTTGAGGAATTAATTTCAACCTGTTGATCTGAGACCGCAATTGAGCTGGTGTTTCTTGGTTGTAATTTGTGTGGTCATTTGACATTGCCTATTAGAAGGAATTATTAATACCATTTTATTGATTCGAGTATTTTGTAAGATACCCACTTCAAAATCTTCTCCATATTTGTCTAAAAACGCTGTCAGTTTCCTGAACATTTCTTTTGGTAGAGGATGAGGGTTCAATTTTTTTGAAGAATAACCATCCTTCGCTTGCTGTTCTAATGCAACGACCACGTGATTCTTCAATGGTTGTTGTTTTGGCATATCGTCATTAATTTTATCCTCTTGTTGTTCAAGTGGTGGAAACTTCTTACGAAGCAATTCCTGAATAAATCATTTTTATACTGACTTATTTTATCATAACATTTAAACCATCAAATTGTATGGCTTTTATTTTATTAGATTTTAATTTACCTTTCCCGAAGGAATCTTGAGATTGACCATGGAATTAGGATCAGCCACCAGTCCCATAGACGTCAAGTTCTCTGTGATTGATTTCTTCTTGTCCCACGCATTTTTTACGGCATCGCTTTTAGTTACAACATGAATTCAATTAAAATTAAACCCCATTAAATTAATTGGACATATAATATCTGTATATTATTCTTTCTCCCGTATTTCTTACCATTTGATGTCTGGAAGTTTTGTCATCTTTTGATTAAGTCGTTTCCGATTAACATGATACTGGTATTTCTGCTTACGCCTCAATTTACGAAGTCGTGGCATTCTGATGTCCTGTGTCCTTGTGCTGTATGAACCAATAAATAGTAATAAGTCACAAGAAATCACAACTAAATAGGCACACAATGTATATAAACATATGAATCAATCATGCATTGCAAATTTCAAAAACATTGGGCAAGACTTCTTTTTTTTAAATGGATGAAAAATAATAATGGATCGATAATCCAACCTGGATTATCCGACTTGGGTAAGGGTTAAGCAAGGTTGGTTCACAACCTATGCCTTGGATAAGCAATCAAAAATGATATTATGAATGGAGAGGTCTACTAAGTGTCAAAATGGTAATTAACCCAAACAAATGTGAAACGTTAATATGTAATCAATTTCGGTATGGCAAAAGCTGCAAATTTTAAATTCGCAATTAATCATGTTGATATTCCTAGGGTAAAGTCTACAAAAATTTTAGGCGTACAGTTTACTTGGAATATGTGTATATTTTCGTCTAGCCTTTAAGAATAGGATAGATGTATAAGATGGGCAACTCCTAGTTTACACCATAAAGCCTTAGAGAAGATTTAATTTTTGTTGTCTTACCAAAAATATAAAAAATTGTTTCCTCCAAATTTCAGTTCAATCAAGTCCAAATTTTACTTTTGTTGAGAAGGAAAGAACAAGTGGACGGTTGCACATGGACTGAGGTTGGAATATGCCGCTGCTGTCTTCAAATCACCCAACATTATTTATTTCAACAAAAAACCACTACTTGCACATTTTTTGTAAATAACTTCAAACTTACAATTAGTCTACATTCTACAAGTACTGAAATAAAAAATTACAGTAATTCTCGTAGTCAATTTTCCAACTTTCATGCTCGAGGTTTGGATGGTTTGAATTGGTAGGTGTGGTTTTAAGGCCTTAAGGGTATGATGGAGACAATCGAGGAGGCCCAAATCGCGGAGGGTGTGCATTGTGAGGTTTGCGGGTCGAATAATTTTGTCAATGAGGGAGGCTACTTTTTTTGTCAAGTTTGTCAAACGCAGTCCCAGGTGGGTGTGCCATCATATAAACTTATCCGTGTCTTACTTGACAATACTAAAGTACATAGAGCTTGTTGTTTGAGCCTAGGATGCAAGAGAGTATGTAGAGCGAGAGGAGTTTGTAGTTGGACATCGTGACGTTCGAAGTACCCAGTTTAAGGGAGTTGGTGGTGGTTTTTCAAAGAGTGATTCAGGTCAGGTGATTACCAAAAGGTCAACTACTACATTCTTATAGAACCGTATATAGGTAATACTACTATTTTGTGTTGACAGGTCGAAACAATCTTAACGCGTTTGAAGCATTTAACTGCTGTATAAAATTGATAACGGATCGTATCATTCAGCTTGGATTTCCCGAGACGTTGCGGAACCAAGTTTTCAATCTGTGGACCAAGTATCTTTTGAAACGCGAAGCAATATTTGTCCATCCATCAGGGATCAGAACCGATTGTTCAAAATCGGCTGCTTGCTTGGTGAAACGGTAAATATGAAACGAGTGTCATTCATTACGACTACTGGTCTTCGGAATAAATCTTGTATCTTTCT
>JAQIWQ010001014.1:0-12536 GCA_034695825.1 Folsomia inoculata
CCCACATTGCAGGAGTAGAAGGAAAAATGTACCGAAGAATGGATGACTGCGTTTCAAAACCTGGTCAACTTCAATGTTGCAGTTTCAATTCTGAACAAGTATCTCGCCTATGTAAGTACAGTAACTAATCGTGAAGTATTAATATTTAACATGTAATTATCTTCCAATTCACGATATTATTTTGTTTCAGGGTAGAGCTATTATGACGGCCACGACAATGCAGCTCCCGTTTACTCCAGAGAGCGATTATGTCTCAGAATTGCAAATATACGAAACAGACGAAGAAACCATTGATAAGGCATGGAAGTCGGCTAAAGTTGACGAGGAACCTCATAGCCAACCGATCGGATACAAACGATACGCCAGATTTGTGAAGTGTCCGGGATGCCGGGATGCAAAGATGAGCTAAAATATCTACACAGGACATCTTTTAAAAACCATTTCATGAAGGAACACACGTTGGGATCCGGGTACAAATGCAGGGTAGAGGGGTGCAACAAAATCAATACCAAACTACAACATGCCGTAGAACATGTTCGTACGCATCAGAGTATGTTTCATACCTACGTGCTTTGTAAATATATGTAAACCATTTTTACAATTATTAATTAACTTTTCCTTTCTAGTTATTAGAAAATGTTACTGTGATATCTGTGGGCAACGATTTAGTAGACTTGCAAGACTTTGAGAGGTGGACATGTGATGGACCAGTCCAAATAATAAAATTCTTGTTCGAAACGGTTCAACAATCGAGTCGAAGGACTTCAAATATGAATATTATAATGCTAATTTGTAAAAACATGGAATGATAGTGCGTCGTTAATGCAAGCAATTACATTTGTCTGTTTTGTTGTTGGTCCTCAAGGAATGGGAAGGGTGTATCAGCCGTATTTTGTGGTGATGCGTAAGCCAGGTCGTCGAAGCAAACTCGCCATTGGAATTACTTCAAAAGGAGATATGAAATCTTCTATGAAATCAATCTTGGACAACATCTCTCAGGATCACGACTGTCATATTCGTCATCTAATTAAAAGAGGCTACTCGTATGACCCAGTAGATGCGATCCCTTTTGATTTTTGCGTGCATGGATACAAGTTGGCGTGTGATGTGAAATTTTGGCTACGAGACTACTGCGATGCAGGGTTCCTTGCGAGCCCTGACTGCGATGCATACTGTTTGTTGAAACCCCCTGAACGCATTACGACTTTCTGATATTGCAGAGGAACTCAAAAAACGGATGAAGAGCATGATAAAATTACTGCCTACCGATACTCGAGACTACATAAAAAACCAACCAAAATCTTACGGACTTGCTGAACCTCATTCCAGGAAACGCAAATATACTAACTAATTAAGTGATGTTTCATTGCTTAATTATAATCTCGTTATGTTAAAACATCCATAATATTGTTATGAAATAAACATTACTTACAAGAATTTTGACCACACGTGAAAATTCGTCCATCACACGTCATAAAAACAGAGAACTGTGTACCACAGCAAACTTTCTCGATTCCAATGTCTTGAAGGGTTTCAATGACTTGAGGATTTCCCACAGTATTTGTTGTCCCCAATCCTAATTTTCCATTTTCTCCATCTCCGAATGCCCAAACAGTTTTCTTATCTGAACTCACACAAATGGTGTGGGCTAATCCACACGCAACGTACCCAATCTTGTTGTTCCCAAATGCAGTAACTTTCTCTGGAATTTTCTTATTTCCGACATTTCCTAATCCTAATCTGCCATATTCAGAGCTCCCGAAAACATATACTACGCCTCCATCAGTCAACACAGCACTATGCTTGAAACCACATGACACTTGAATTATAATCTCATTTTTCAGGGCTTCAATCTGTTTCGGTCGACGTTGACGGTCAGAATTCCCATGTCCAAGTTTTCCATAGTCTCCATCCCCCCATGAGAAAACAACCCCATCTTCTGTAAAGTCAATATTTATTAGATAATTATATTTATATTATTATATTAATTACATAGTTGAAATTACATTCCGAAACCACATTACTTTTGAAATCTTACCCGTAAGAGCGATCGAATGGCCATCTGACCCACATGACGTCGCGAGAGAAGTAACAACATAACCGGATAATGTAGAAATAGTCGTTAGAGTGCTCATATCGTCAGAATTTCCATGTCCCAGCCGACCATAACTTCCTTCGCCGATGGACTGAATAGATCCATTGCATTGTATCAAAAATGTACAGTTCTGGCCGCACACTATTTGCTGCGCACCACAAAATGCAGAGGACAACTTCGGAGTAGTGGTTACTTGTCGTCCGGCGAGATCTCCTTCTCCAAGTTGACCATGTCTGCCATTTCCCCACATATACACCTCGCATTTCCCTTGCCAATCTTGAGGTTGTTGAGTGGCCCACACCATAAGTTGCGAATCCATGTCTAAACTCCAAACGGTTGGTTGTCCATCCGCACGACGGAAAGCTTCCTCCTCGTCAATTTTAAATCTTTCTACGAAGTCTGTCGGCAATTTTTGGCGGAATATGAGAGACTCTGCTGTGCGGATTGTCAATCCCATATTGGTTAACCATTGCCATTGTCCAAACGAATTTTGACTGTGTAAAACTAAGGGATCCACGGAAGTCCCTAAGACTTTGTCAAGCCGAAGAAGTAATGCAAGAGTAGCTGGAAAGAATAAATCAGTGTACTTATCTTAAACGCTTACCAGAAACTAACCATTTCGAGGGGGAGATGACAAGTGGAGAGAAACTTACCTAAACTTTGCAGATATCTTGAAAACATTAACTGGTCTCCGTTTTCAACGGCAGGTCGTTCATAATTGTATTGATCCTTCAGCAGAGATGGCAAATGATTAAGCAGTGTTTTAAACATCGGCATTAAATGGAGAGAATACACGCCCTGTTGCAGTAGACTGAAGCGACACTCGGCGTATCCAATATCTTGCAGTAAGTTTTCTTCAGAATAATGAGGGAGGTTGATATCTCGAAACATCCTTTCTCTAGATGATAGGCATTTCACCAACTGTTGAACAGCCCACTGTCGGTGACCCCCACCCAATTTAGCCGAAATTACACAACTGGCAATCGACTCAATCAAACAGAGAGAAGGATCCAAAATGCTGGGATTAGCCTCATTCCCGTCGTTGTTAAAATCTTGTTCTAAAATTACAGAAGAGTTTTCACTCATCAAGCTGACAAGCGACATCGTCACCACAAGATTGGGATGAAATATGCTTTCAGTTGTTGGGTTCACTTTAATAAATCCTACTGCAGCACTAAGAAGTTCCCTTGTGCACATTTCCAAGACGGATGTAGCAGCATCAATGTTATTGTTAGTTAAAACTTCCACAACTCTTCCGAGATGTTGTAACTTTGTACAAGTTGAGGCGTCGTATGGTAGATTCAATGAGGAACTAGGAACTGTTCTTTTGGAATCTGTGACATGGTAATGTCGGCGTTCTTCTTCAGGATCATCAGGGGTTTGAATCCTGCCAGCTGCCGTTAAGCACATCAATTTTATTATTGTTCCCACATCAGTGAGTCCAATTCGCTGTAACGCTGTGACTATATCGCAGGATGTCTCACTAATACTTAAAAGCGTCAATGCTTTCATGATTATACTTCTTGCAATCATCACTTTTCCTGCTTCAACAGAGTTTTTCATAGTAATCATCCGTTGTTTTGGGTCATCCATTTGTAAAATCTGTTCAGCAACTGGACGCGTAGAGACCTTTCGTTCTGTCCTCTTTAAATCCGTAACTTTGTCAGTAACACCGGCACCCATAGGATCACTTTGGTCAAAGGGTACATGGTCGGGATATGGTTTCCTTTCTTTGAGTCCCAAATATGCCAGCATTCCACTTCCAGATTCAAAAACATCTCGACTTATGAAAGGAACTCTACCGTAAGAGTAGGGAGAATGATCATCCCTATTCCCAAATTCATTGTCATCAACGGTTTCATTGTTATTTCCCATCATCGTTAAAGGTGGCAAAGAAAGTGTAGTTTCCGGTACAACTACAGTGTTAGAATTGCTGCCCTGCGGCCGTTGGACGCTTTGTCCACCATACTGCTGGTAACAATGCTCACAGAGACCAAACGCTAGACCTTAAATGAAGTATAAAACGCTTACATTATAATATTTCATCCATAAACAAAGCGTATGTAATGAACCTTACCACGAACTTCGCCACAACATCCTTCCGGATACCTTATGCCACAGCCAGTGTGATGACTGGTGAAATGACTAAGAACATCGTGTTCTAAACTAGAGCAAAACAAACATAGACCTCTATCCCCATGCTGAGTCCGAACAGTGACTAGAGGGATCTGTAAACAAAATACTATTATGTCTAAAAAAAATTATAGCGGCATATTTAACACTGGAGTGTTACCAAAAACAAGGATCGGTTTCTTTGTAAACGAGAATTTGAGTGGACAACATCCGATCTCGCAATTTGGTTATTGGGTTCAACATTTTCTCCAACAAATCTTATGAACCTTCCGTCCTGAACACGGTCTCTGGCTAAACTTCGCACTTGCCTATCAAAACACATAATCATTTTATAGCCCATGCCCGCCTAAAAACCAAATGTTTAAAGATAGTGAAATGAAAGTATACCGTATATAGTCTTGAAACGATAATCTATCCATCGAAACCAACTGTCCAACACGTTCTATTCCTATCATTATAGAATTTATAGATTATAGTTAAACAAACTTTACCGCAAACAGATTAGGAGGTTACTGAAAAAAGTTTTTAACCTGCTGTCGTCATTGCCTGGTATGCTTGCGAACCTGGTATCGTACCAGTGCGGCGACTGTCCGCCTAATTACGATTGTCGTTTACAATTAAAAACACGACCCGTTAATGTGACACTTTAATTTACATACACTCACCACTGATAGAGAATTATTATTAGAATTCACAGAATGCCATCCTCGCATTGCCCGGTCAGGAACAATGTTGTCTTCCGACTCTACAATAGGATTTTCAGATAGGTATAGGCTGAGTTGACTTATAGCCGCCACGGTTAGCTCTCCGGTAAGTCCCAAAACTTGCATTGCACTTCTTATTTGTCCTGGAGAAAATCCCATCTCCAATAAAGGAGCCGGTAGACGAGAATTTGGAATAGAATTAACAACACTTCGGATTGAAGGAGGAGATGGTGAACGTCTTTGTCGCCTTCTCGGTGGTCCTGAAAGACTAGAATTTCTGGACGGCGGAATGACGAATCCGCTGCTGTTGTTGCCATCAGACTCTCTCCAGATGCTGCTTTCAAGATTTCTTTGTCGGTCTCGACGTTCTCCGTCATCTGAAAACATCATCTTTCTGTAATGCACCTGATTTTATTGTTTAACAATTTTGTGGTAAATCAATTAAATACTTATCACCAAAACAAATTTTCGTGATTCCTTCTGAAATAAAGGTTTAATGAAAATGAATAATAAACCTGGAGGATGTCGAAGTGGTGGGTAGACACGCCCAGCTAAAGACGCCAAAGTCAGCGGCAGAAGTCCGCGAGAAGTTCTACTAGAGGTGGTTCTGGGATCGATTTCCTGTCACCAAAAATTCATAAACGTGTTAGAGTGGAAATCGAAACCTCTGAATAGACTTCTCAATTACATTAAATTGTTGCATAGGCTTCATTTCAGACTGCTCGTGGGCTGAATCAGAAAATGGATCTTTAAAGCTAAAATTTGGTCCCACTGAGTCCGTGAAGTGCTTAAAATACTGATGCAAGATAACGCAGTTAACTCGCTCTAAATCGGATCTGCAAATAAATAAATAATAAAACAGCCAATTTAGCTGTCAAACAGAATACTTGTTTTTTTACATTAATGTCACATAAAATCAAACTTACAACGGGTACAATGCCGAGGTTCGACATGGCTTGACACTTTCCTAGAGAAGAAATTAACATTAAAACCATAATTAGAATAACAAAAACTCAAAAAAGCACATTAGAAATCCAATTAATATATACCTTAGCTAAAAATGAGAATACTTCAGACAGAGCGGACTGCATATTGCTATTTTTGGAACAGTGAACACATTCGTCATTCGACGGATTTGATTTTCCACAGTTGGGACAAATCCGGAGCTCAATGTCGTTAATTTTGTCAAAGTCTTCCTCTTTATTCTCTTTACCGTCGTTACTTGGAGAATTAGAATTGCGCTTATGTGTCTTCGGCACCAACAATAATTCGAGAAATCCACTGCAGCTTAATATATTACACAAACTTTTCATTGCACCAAACTGTATAAATCCCATTCTGATAACTGCATTTTCCAGCTCCAAGGTTGACTTTTTGGAACCATTCTGTAATGCAGCAATTAGAAGATGTAGACGTATTCATTTACCCACAAGCGTTATGAACTCATACCTGATCTTGAAATGCACTCTGCTTTGCAGAGTTGCATTCCTCGTCAGTAGCTAAAGTTTCTTGACTGTTTTTCCTTGTAACTTCTTGAATGATATCAGAAACCATCTGCGATGACAGGACTTCAACAGCGGTTGAACTACTCGGTGTTGCTGCCTGATTTATCCCACTTCCACTAAATGGTCGTTGATGAATTGTTTCAGATATGTATGAACTCCACAGTGTAGCATCAGCTCCCTCTCCATCAATACTAAAGGTTGATGAAATATTGATTATAAATAAAAATAAGCAGTATTTTGAAAATTAAAATAAAAAAATCATTGATATTGAAAGCAGATTCGAAATCTAGATTTCAGTAGTCAATAAATCTAATTATAGTTATTTGCCGAAAGTGACCAACCATCTATTCAGTGATGTAGTCATCTCGGTTTGGGTTTCAGAGGCATTATTCTCGTTATCATCATCAACATAGATCTCAAATGGATGGTCAGTATTGTCTGAGGGGAAATCAACCTGAAAAAATTAGTGGCATGTATTATTAAATTCCCCAGCCATTCTTTCGTTCGAGCTTTCGAACAAAAATGTTCGAGAATTTCCTATATGTAAATTATTGGAATTAAACCCACAATCAAAACTAAAAGCAATACATCAAAATTCAAAACATTACTTCGTCCGTTAAGCCTGCAAGTTTGCAGAGAAACTTCAGAACGTCCGAATTTGCCGTGGTAAACTTGGCTGCGTCAAACGCGGTGCTGGGTAACGGCTCTAAGCTTGATATAATGGCGTCACTGTTAGAAATGGAAGTAATTATATTTAATAAGGTTCTATACTTCCTAACAAATAATCTACAAATTACCTCACGGAAGACTCCGAGTCGTCCCATTGTACTTTTACAGAAGTAAGACCAGCTTTCAAAGACCCCAAAATAACACCTTTCTTTCCGGTTGGCTTGTAGACACATTTCGCGCCTACTCGTAAACCGCGGTCGACTCCTCCTATTACAGCCAATACTGGCCAAATTTCTTTGCATAGTCTGTCGATGTCCTCTTGAAAGTACAACAATGAATATAAATTATGTCGTTAAAATTAATCTTTCATCAATAACAAGTTTCCCCATACCAAAGCTGTCCGGTCTACATTTTTTGACTATTTTTTCCGTGCTATCACAAGCATTGATTGTCTCTATTGGTTCACTGTCGTCACAAGCTTCCGATGGGGTAGAGGGGGTTGGTGTTTTGTCTCCATTGCAGTAGTTTAAAATATCTCGTGCATTTAGCAGACGCTCCATCAAACAGTCATTCACCTATTTAAAAAACACTAAACTCAACTTGGTTGCAAAACTAGAGTCAATATTACACACCGTTTTCGTCCAAACATCCTGAGAATGAAGTTTACGAATAAGTGTTACGTGGGCTTCAGCAAGGGTACTCCCTACAGGTGAACATAGAGGTTCTCCTGCCATCAGTGTCTTCAACGGGCGTTTGGGTTCGTAGTCGGTAATTTTAACCTGTTTTGAACACCATTTTAAATACCAATCCCCAGAACACGGTTAAATAAATGTACGTATTTTCACCTTTTCACCAGGGTTAGTGCTATAAAACAAAACGCAAGGAAACACTTCTGCAGCATCAACATCTTGGAATGCGACAATAGGCTCTTCACCATTTTTTCCAAAGCTTAGAGTTTTGTTATCCACATCTAGGATGACCGTAATGTAGTCTCCCTGAGTAAAGCTTGGAAGGGTGTTGGAATGTTCTCCTTTGTGATACAAGTTTCCGCTATGGAACCGATCGCCAATCATTTCACACTAACGATTGCAGAATGGTATGTAGATTTTACCTGTAGGCTCTGTACAGCCACATGTCCGCGGAGCTTCTATGACTTGGGTCGTTAATCGGCCAGCGACAAACTCCAATGCATGTCCCCTCATTCCCTCGGTTTTCTTTCACTATTAAAAACTTCCATTGGTGGCATCCTAAGCAGTAATAGCAAATCATTGCATAATTGAGTCGTAACCTCGTAACAAATATACATTGATCAATTCAACCTGAAGAAAATCCTACGTTGGCGACACCATAGCCTCTGCCACCTATAGTAGAGAAAAGCTTAGCCAAAATTAATGCCAAAATATAAATTCATATGTCGTAAACCTCGCCCGTGCACTAGAGTTTGAGAATTTTCAATAAAACAACATGTCCCCTTCTCCGAGTCGAATATTAATTTGATGCTGTCGTTCCTGTCCGCAAACAATGTGTCTCCATAAATACTGCGACATACTTCTTCTCGATACAAAATGTTTTGTTTCGCCTTTTCATACGCCTGGAACAACAAGTATTATTTTAGCCACTTCGTTCTGTCCTTCTAAGTATACCGGGCAATCACATGGGCAGAGAGGTTTAACCAAATAATGAAAGTATTATTTAGTATTCTCTACATAGACAAAAGTAATCCTTGTATTAATAAACTTACCGGAATGGTCCACATGGAATCTTGCAACTGTACTAATAGTTCTTTGACAACCTGCCCGATTTAAAAAGCTGGTTAAGTAATCAATGCTAAAGATTCCTGCTTGCCATGCTGAACGTACCTGTTCCTTGAAATCAGTCCCTTCATGTGTAGCAAGCCGTAGAACCGATTCAAGAAGTTGAACTGTTAATAAGCGGGGTCGAATTCCAGGCGTAAGCAAAATGTTTTTGTAAATATCCTTTCCTATCGGGGACAGATTAAACTCGGAATTAGTAAGAAAGGGACCATCTTGACTTGAACTAGTTGATGGAGATGGACTTTCAACACTTTCAATGCTTTCTCTCCCGAGTTTAAAAAACAAATCCACGTCATCGCACGGCTTGCAAGAGATAAAAGACATCAACAGCTTAATCCACTGATATTTGCATAAATATTGCCCCATTGGCCCCGTTGCAATCAATCGACGAAGAAACACCAAAAAATCTCCCAGCCTTGTTTCCAAGTCCTGTTTCTCTGCAGGAGTTAGTAATTTCGGTTGACTCTGGACAAATAATCATGCAATTACAAAAGAATCCTAAAAAGCGCATCATATTTATTTTGCTATCCTTACAAATTCCGAAGAATACATTGGTTTCTGAGAGTCAGAAACAGGTGATAAAGATGCAACAGGAGTATCAGGAGTTCCTAAATTTTAAATATGTGATATGGTAAGAATAATATTGAGTGACAAGCATTGCTGTCTGAACTTGTTATATGGGAAGGATAAAATTCTGATGTTCTGACCTTGCGGAGTAGGTGAACCATCGATGTTGCATATTCTATCCCCACATAAAGCTGTCAGCATGCCATAAACTTGTCCATGCATCATGTCTACAACTTTCTCAATCAATCCATCATCCAAGGATTCCACATGAATTCTAAATAAAATTGGACACATCAAATTAATATATTTGTACTCTAAATGAATGAATGGACAGCAATTATGAACGTACGCCGTCGATACAGCCAGCATATGTAGAAGCCTCACACTGGCAAGTGTCACGTAGTGAGATAATGGCAAACCAGGCCAAAGATCATGATGGCCTTTCATAAGCACCGATGAAGAGTACTGCTGCGCTCCAACCACAACGAGTTTTTCAAGTACATACAACAGGCCAGAACTGACGACAAGCTCTATATCTTTAGATTTGAAACGGCAACTAATAGCAAACACATTTAAAAGTTTGACTTCTTCACTTTGGAATGCAGTTGTTTTCTTAACAGCATCCAAACTGGACGAGTCTTCCGGAATAAATCCACGTATGCTTGCAATAAGCCAACGCATAATTTTGTGAGTCACCGTCACAAGTTGATTTTGTAAACCAATGGGAGAAGCCTGAACGTAATCCAAGTAATGTGTTAATTGAACATTGATTTCCAGCTCGGATGTTTCAATTTTTTGAGTAAACTGAACAGGAGTAGACAAGCCGAGTTGATAACATCCCGCTAATAGAAACTCGTGTACAGATGATAGGAACTCGTTGCTATTTGCAGTTTGATATTGACTGCGATCATCTTCACTGTTTTCCCTGGCCGTGGATATCAATTCGAACACCTGATTTAAAGCATCAATGCGAAGTTTTGCACGCTCTTCCTGCTGCTTCAGAGCTTTTAGGATACACTGCGGTTCTGAAAAAAAATAATGAAATAACACTTATTTAATCAAGGAATTCGTCAGTTCTATTAATGTAGCCTACCGCTACTCGAGACTACATAAAAAAACAACCAGAATACTACGAACTTGTTAAAGCTGATTCCAAGAAACGCAAACAAACTAATTAAATACTGTTTGAAACAGTCTGTTTCATTCCTCGACAAATGAATTTTAAAACATAATTTTGTTGCTATTATACGAAACGAGATTCAACATGATGAAATAAAAAAAATGATATCGATTTACTACACAACTTGATCTCCTAGAGATGTCTTTTTGGATTTCCAATAGTTAAAGAAAAAAAAACTCAAGGACGAATACGTTCAACGTGAAAGGTACCTGAATTCCATCCTTCTGTTGAGATCAACCCGTCGCTATACCAGTCTTGCTTAGACATGATGACCTCAGATGAAACAAATCGAAGAATATTTCTTCCCAATCGTCGAACTAAAACTGCCCCCTTTTGTTGCAAATCTGGTTTAAATCCTCCAGAATTACCGTATCGATTTTCGGGAGACTTAAATGTTTCAGAGCTTTTTGCCGATGGTAAATTTTCTACTACTTCTTCTCTTTCATTTTGAATATTGTCTTCAGTAGTACTGAAATTTCCAGATTTGTCTTCCGAATGATGGTGAAACATGATTGCTGACTTGACTCCCAGTAACAACAACATAGAATTCCTAATTAACTTTTGACAAATCTGATCGTAGCTAAGCTCCACATGTTGCGATGTGGTAGGCTGGGCAATAACTTGATCATCTTCCGGGATGTCTGCTGTAGTAGTTGGTATATTCGTATTAGAGTGTCGTCGCATAACTGGTGCCTGATTTGAGTTCACATTTGGAGGATAGAATTCAGAATTATGGAAACCTCCAGCAGGAATGTGATCAGGAGAACCAGGTTCTCGCATTAAAAAGTAACCATTCTGCGTGGGATCCAAATTAAAGCTTTCAGTTTCAAGATCGACTAATGGGGTTTGAGCTGGATATAGTGTTGCTGAACTGCGGTTGGAGTGAAATAATGAGATATCCTCGTCGTTAGCAAGCATTGATTGATTAAATCGTCCTCTTCCTCTTCCACGAGCTCTTCCGGTTCCACGCAGCTGACTAGATCTCACACTCAAGTTTCGCATCCTTGGTGGACTCTGTTGCCCTTCAACATCACTATCATAGAATCTCCAAGAGGGACGATTCGCGGACAACGGGGAAACATCCATACTATGCATAGGTACAATATCAGCAGCCGACATCCTTATGTCACCCAGAAATTCTACAGCTTCCTCGAATCGAGGTAAGCTGGATGGAGGAGGGATTTGTAATTGAGATGTTCCAGCCACAGTGTTATCTTCATCGGATGCATCGTTCCAATCTTGAGGCCTGGCATCTGTAACTGATGGCGAGATAGAACCAGCGTCTTGATTTCGAGATGTTAGAAGTTGATGCGTCTCTTCAGGCGACCCCTTCATAACTTTCTCTTGTCGAATAGCCAATAACCTGGTTCTCACGTGGAACACTAAAGCAAACAGTTCATTTAATTTTGCACTGTGTCTTGATTCCGTTCTGTAAAACCAATGACAAATGGGTCAGGCTACTGAAATATTACTCCACAAAGTCCAAGTATCTCGTACTACTTACACCGACATCACAATCATTTGAGGTAATAAACCAGTATGTTTAATTAGAACCAACAACAGAACTCTGGACACTGAATCAAGCAAATGATCGTCCATAACCCCACACGTTTCCTGTATTTATAATTGTATACCCGATTGGCATTTTAGATTTAAATTATGAGAAAAATTTTAATTACCCAGTCTAAGCTCTTTGCATGCTCAAACATTAATTCATACAGGCAAGTCACAATGGGCGAGTTGGTGGCAGCCTGAAACGGACAGAATACTTTGTTAAATTAGGCAAGCATACACAGTATGCAAAATTGCTTTCTGTTCTTCTTACACTTTGATCATCTATCGGAATAGGAATTATCATATGGAATAACT
>JAQIWQ010001015.1:0-12528 GCA_034695825.1 Folsomia inoculata
GCAGTCGGCAGAGGTAGCGCAGTCCCCGTCCGCACCAGAGTAGCAGAGTCCATCCGATCCTGCAAATAATATTTAAAAGATAAAAAACATTTAAATAAAATAAATTGTGAAATAGAACAAAGTTGTATGTACCTGCAACAGAAGGCCAATTACAATTTTGACCAAAGGACAATGAAGATAGAGTGAGTACCCCAAAAATCAGGAACAAGCTCGATGTGTGGGCCATGTTTAGTGGTTATTAACGACTTTGGTGTGGGTTCGTTTGCGAATGTGGCATCTATCCTGGATGGCATCCTTTTATATCAGGCCAATAGTTTCAATTAACAATGATTCAACGCAATTTTAAGGAATTTAACCTTGATCTTGAGAATGGTGTGATTGGGATCGGTAAGCAGGATGAGTTGTTTGCGGATAAAACCAAACCTTTCCAGGTAGACCACATCCTTGAAACAAAAAACACGTATAACATGTTTAACGAATAGAACCAACTGAATAATTTATGCTAAGTTTGAAATAATTTAGTAAAGAGCACGTTCGTGAGTTGCCAAAGTTACATGCTGGATTATTGACGGGCAGACAGAACGTAGAACGATTCATAATATATAAAACCTGGAATTTAGTACGGAACAAATTTTATTAAAACTGGAGTTAGAAATGTTAAACCTCAGAAAATATAGAAACTAAAATACCTTGACTTATTGGCAAGGTTACTGCTAATAGCAACAGTATTACGTCTCCGGTAAGAAGTAATATTTGTATTTTAATATTCAAACACTTTAAAGCTAAAATTGAAACCAAACGGTCCGTGTTTTGGTTAATTCATCTTAGTCAAATTTCTTATAGCAAAATTACGTGACTTGAATAAATTATCTCAATGCCTTACTCCACAAAAGGAATGGAATTTCATTCCATTTTCCTAAAACTTCATCCGATGAGGCATATCGTTTATCCAACTTTTTTACAGATTTTATTTAATCAGTTTGCATAATCTACAAATACCTAGTTCATGAATGACTGGTCATAAATTTGTGACATTGTACAAAATCACTTTATACTATTAGTTTTAAAATATTATGTTACAAAATTAAACACTCTAATTACTAGGCAGATGTTTTTGCTCTGGGTGCTGGTACAAATATTACACACTAATTTGGTTGTAATCTAAATTTTACATTCATCACTGATTCTGCGCGTATTTCGGGATTGGTCAAGCGGATAAATTATGCCAAATTAATGTACCAAGCAAGCAGTTCATCATTTATGGGCAGTTTAATTTTATGTAACAATATTTTATAACCGGTGTTTTTTAAATTGTCTAATATCACTCTAACGCTAATTACCATACTTTTTTGAGAAGGAAGAACACTTCAAACTGATGAATTCTTGAATATAAATGATATTTTATTCAATAAAGTGACCGGTTTAGAATTAATCTTCATCAAACTTTTGTGAATTTTTGTCTATAAAGTCTACTCCGGCTTGTAAAAAATTGCAATTAAAATGAATACTGTAGTTGTACATGTATTAAAAGTTGAAAGTACAAAAGTACACTGTGTAGTCTTTCGTATTATGATGATTAGCTTTTATTTTTACTTGTCAATTACATTGCATAACTAGTGTCAGGTTATAAGGATAACTAAAAACCTTTAACTGCCAATTTCAAAAATTTAAATCAAGAATCAAACTATTTCAGACTAATTCAACGACATTGTATTTAGCTCCTTTATCCTGTCGCTTTTTTCGTTGTCGCTTTAACTGTAGTTGCTGGTGCAACCGTGGTTGGAGCTTTGGTGGTTACTGGAGCAGATGTAGTTGCTGGAGCAGATGTAGTTACTGGAGCAGGAGCTCGGCAAACACCATCCGAAAGCCCGATCATTTTTACACAAGTTAAACCCGACTTGCATGGGAGGCCGGAATAGGTGAGTGAACACTTTGTACCTTCAACACCACCACACACTTTCTGCGCATCATCCCAAACTTGTGCGGGCTCATTCCCACATTGACACTTGCCTTGGCGACAGGAGAATCCACGACCACCACTCATACCCATGTAGCTACACTCGTACGTACCGCTGCAAGCTTCCATATATCCTGCAATGTTTAATATCGACGATTTTTATTTTGCAAAAACGTCAACTTTAGCCAAATCTGTCCCACCCTCTCACCTTTGAAACATCCGGTACCATCCAAGCTTCCAAGCTGCCCCGCTCCGCATTGACAACTGTATTCAGCTGAAGAATTATTTATTGGAGAACAGCTCATTTGTTTACCGCATATATCCGTGGGGTGATTAGGAACGCAGGGAAGGCCGAGATTGATGCCGCAGGAGTTAATCGTAGAATCATACCACATGTTCACCGGATTTCGGCATTGGCATTTCCCAAGGGTGCAAACGAGTTGGCCACCGGGCACGCAGTCGGCAGAAGTAGTGCAGTCCCCCTCCGCACCAGAGTAGCAGAGTCCATCCGATCCTTCAAATAATGTATAAATAATTAGAAACATTTAAATAAAATAAATTGTGAAATAGAACAAAGTTGTATGTACCTGCAACAGAAGGCCAATTACAATTTTGACCAAAGGACAATGCAGACAGGGTGAGTACCCCAAAAATCAGGAACAAGCTCGATGTATGGGTCATGTTTGGTGGTTATTAACGACTTTGGTGTGGGTTCGTTGTTGAATGTGAAATTTATCCTGGATGGCATCCTTTTATATCAGGCCAATATTTTCAGCTAACAATGATACAATGCAATTTTTAACCTTGATCTAGAGAATGGTGTGATTGGGATCGGTAAACAGGATAAGTGGCTTTCGGATAAAACCAAATCTTTCCAGTCCTTTTTCCCTTTGTGAAGAACACACCTCTTTACAAAGAATACACGTAACATGTTCAACGAATAGAACCAACTGAATAATTTATGCTAAGTGTGAAGTAATTTAGTGAATCCATCTGGTTTATTGTTGGCTTATTTGTACAAAAAATTTAAAGCATTCTCTATTTTTCATTTTGATGAGACGGATGATGTCAATTCCCAAATCACAGTGGGAACTGGAATAATTTTGATAAATTCTTGCAAAATTGTTTTCAAGCATTCTGCTGTATTTATATTTAAATTATGTTTGCTTATTAGATGTCAAATTTTTCAAGCTATATCCAATTCCGCATAATTACTTAATTAAATATGCAATTGCTAACAACTGTTGCGAACTGGTAATGATTTGCGTAATAAAATGTTTAGGTTAAAAATGGCTTCTTGAAAGAAGATTTAATGTAAAATGCACTGGGTATCGTTTTATTATATACAAAAAAATATACTCTGGCTTAATCGTAAACATAAAGGCTAACTTTAAACAAGATGAAGCATATTATTACATCTCACAGAATTGGGAGTTGTAAAATGTTGGAGGATCTTTAAGATGTCGTGAGAAATTGTCAAAGCTATATTAAAAAATATGAACAACAAATTAGTATGTGTCCCTAAGATGCTGGATCTTCTTTGGAGAATCATAAATTTTTTGCATTTCGGAAAATTTGGTTCATATATTCATTGGCTGAATTACCGAACGGTTCTCGATAGGGTAGAACATTGTTAGGAATTTTTGTGTCCGCGTGTCCGAGTCCGTGTACCTGTCCGACTTTTACTTGTCCGTGTCCGCCACGTGCCCTATTGAAGTAGAGATACTCGTGAAAACTTTTCCAGTCATAGTTGCTCCGGAAATGTGATAAAAAAAACTTAACAAACGTGGTCATGAAATTAGTTTGAATTTAATACACCAATAATATAGTACTGCGAAGGTAAAAAATGACGAGACAAAATATTGCGAAATTTTCCAACTTTTTTTTTGACTACAAAATGTAAATGACAGCCTGTATTAAAACTGCTTTTCCTTCCGTTAATATGTTGCAATATAATTATTTGATATATTGGTTGGCTGGCTTTGGTTGGTTGGCAGACCTCCTTCAGACCTCCTTTTAAGAATTATAAATATCACTCAGATGTTAGCGGTATTCAACGCATTGTTTCCAAAAGAATTTTTACACCGTTAAGTATGGCTTCTTTGTAATAAAACAAATTATATTAACGTCGCAAAAAAGTTGGAAAGTACAGAATATTTTACATCTTTTGTACAAACAAACCAACAATAAAATAGATGAATTTGCGAAATCATTTCAGCCGAATTACATATTATTCAGTTGGTTCTATTCGTCAAACACGTACCCAGTGTTCACTGTTACAAGGGTCTGCTATTCACAATGGAATAAAGGCTAACAATTTACACACCTCTAATTTCACAAACACAATCATTCGATTCTTCAAATCAAGGACAAATCTGTTAAATTCGCATTGTATCATTGTTGAATTAAAATATTTGAGCTTCATATAAGGATGCCATCCAGAATAGATTTCACATTCAACAACGAACCCACACCAAAGTCGTTAATAACCACCAAACATGGCCCATACATCGAGCTTGTTCCTGATTTTTGGGGTACTCACCCTATCTTCATTGTCCTTTGGTCAAAATTGTAATTGGCCTTCTGTTACAGGTACATACAACTTTCTTCTGTTTCCCAATTTATTTTATTTAAATGTTTCTAATTATGTAAACATTATTTGAAGGATCGGATGGACTCTGCTACTCTGGTGCGGACGGAGACTGCACTACCTCTGCCGACTGCGTGCCCGGTGACCAACTCGTTTGCACCCTTGGGAAATGCCAATGCCGAAATCCGGTGAACATGTGGTATGATTCTGAGATTAACACCTGCGGCATCAACCTCGGCCTTCCTTGCGTTCCTAATCATCCCACAGATGTATGCGGTAAACAAATGAACTGTTCTCCAACAAATAATTCTTCAGCTGAATACAGTTGCCAATGCGAGGCGGGTCTGCTTCCAGGAACGGATGGTTACGGATGTTACAAAGGTGAGAGGGTGGGACGGAATCGGCTAAAATGAACGTTTTTGCAAAATTAAAATCTCTGATATTAAACATTGCAGGATATATGGATGAATGTACCTCCCCCTACGAGTGTAGCGCCATGGGTATTGGTCGTGGATTCTCTTGTCGCCAAGGCAAGTGTCAATGTGGGAATGAGCCAGCACAAGTTTGGGATGATGCGCAGAAAGTGTGTGGTGGTGTTGAAGGGACAAAGTGCTCCCTTACCTATTCCAGCCTCGCATGCAAGTCGGGTTTAACTTGTGTAAAACAGAGCGGGATTTCTGAGGGTGTCTGCCGAGCTCCTGTTCCGGTAACTACATCTGCTCCAGTAACCACCAAAGCTACAACCACGGTTGCACCAGCAACTACAGTTAAAGCGACAACGAAAAAAGCGACCGGATAAAGGAGCTTAATACAATGACGTTAAATTAGTCTGCAATAGTTTCATTTGAATGTTTTGAAATAAAAGGCTGTTAAAGATTGCTAGCCATTCTTCTAACCTGACCCACAAGTTGTACAATGTAATTGATCATTTAAAATAAAAGCTAATCATCATAAAACGAAAGAAGTGTTAAATGTTACGCATATAACGCATGACCCAACTCGGGTTGATTGTACATTGTGTCTACAATACTGTAAGCCAAATCTTATGATTTGGGAAAGTATGGTGTGTTGTAGTGAGAATTTAAGAATTTTAGTAGTTATGATTTTGAATGAATGCATGAAAACCTCAATTGAGTTTTGGTGTATGTGTGCTAGACTTTATTTCACATGTCGTTTTCTGTTCACATTTATGAACTTAATGCCTACTGTACTGCAGAATCATTTACAAGTTTTACCTCCTTGTCTTTGACATTTGACACTCGTGCATTTTATCGTTTTCTTCAGTCAAAGCATTTCTACATTTTTTCGTCCTCACCCTTATACATGGTGTTTACAGGGCATAAATTGTAGAAAGATTAAGATTACAGAATTTTAGCTGCTCTAGTCTCGCATGACTCACAACATAAACCTTAAGCAGGCTGCTCACAATATGCACCGACTTTAAAACTTTACAAAACTGCGTGTAGTTAGCAAGGGTAGTTGAAATAAAATTCGCAATTTATATCAGAGGGAAGAATAATATGTAATTGATGGGTAGAAGGAATTTGTATTTGTCTTTCCATCATCATGTTTTTTTATCTTTCTACAACTATGTTTTGTAACTACTATGACGTGGTTGCTATGTGTTTATAAACTACATAATATTGCTATTGTGCTAGATCCGATGTAGAAACACATTGTCCGTCCTGGTAGTGTTGCAATTTTCAATTTGTTTAGTGCCTATGTTAGTATTTTGTTATCTAATGAAATTCAGGTGGACTTGGACTTTGACAGAGGACAGAAAGTACATATTTTGCCGGAATTTTTAAATTACAAAGGTGACATGGTTTTAGATTTATATACAGCTAAGCCTGATGTCCCAAAATGAATCGCCTATATTGACCAAGGTGGAAGTATGTTTGCAAGAATTGGAGCAATTGTTATCGGAAATGTCCAATTCACTTACGTGCTGATGCAGAAACAATCTGGCGAATTGTTTTGAAAAAATGTATAATTTTTTAGGAAGATGGTGTTGACAAACTAGATTCAATACATAATCGTGAAAGATTACAAACGCCCAAAGCCATTCTAAACCCAGTGTGGAGTATGTTGGCCAAGGAGACCTCTTCATCATCATACAACGGTTTATTTATTACATCAAATTCAAATGAATTGGGTAGATTTTACAATACTCATTCAAGTGCACATCAAACCTCCATCAATCGGGATAATAGTTCCCGTAATCATTTTCGACTTTTTCCCAGCCAAGAAAAGAACAACATTCGCAGCATCCTCCAAATCAATTTTTCCCTCAATCGGCTGCCTATTTGTCAATTCTGTAAAGATGGCTGCAACTTGTGGTGGTAATGCGGCCAACAATGGTGTCCCCATGGCAGCAGGTGCAATTCCATTAACTCGAATCCCATACACGCCCATTTCAACTGCAAAACATTTCGTCAGACTTTCCAATGCTGCTTTACTACACGTGTACACAGAAGCCCCTCCAACCGCAATCTTTCCTGCCTGCACATAAATAAATCCACTAAATTCCAAAGTACCCTCAAATATGTCCCATTTAATAAGCAATCTTACCACTCCTGAAATGTTGACAATAGTTGCATCCTTTATTCCATTTTTCATTACATTTTTCACAAATGCTTGACTCAGATTAAAACAAGCCTTGAAATTCACGTCGAAAGCCCTGCCGTCCAAATGCAAATCAAATTTAGTAAATAATCGACACTAATTCGTCTACATCAAGTCGCCAATTACAGTGGAAATTATCTAACTCATTTTACCTGTCAATACTTTCCCTGGTTACATTTGGAATTGGCTCATATTTGTTACAGACTGCAGCATTATTCACAAGAGTGTCCAATGGGCAACAACTTTCAAAAATCGTGCCAATTTCATCCCATTTCGCCAAGTCACCGAAAACAGGGATAACTTTATCAGATGGGAATTTATTCTTCAATTCATCCAGCAATCGTTGGTTATAGTCCAACGCATAAACGGTAGCACCCTCTTGGAGAAACTTGCCGACAATCATTAAACCCAGACCTTTTTTTTAGAAAGAATAGAAACAATATAGAATCACTTAATCCTGTTTAAGACAAAAATTACCTCCACCCCCTCCAGTGACGAGAACCCTCTTCCCTTCAAAACTGTTGGACATTTCCAATCCTAAAATTATAGCTCGGTCCACTGACTTTGCAAGAATTTGTTTTCTTCCTTAAAGTTTCAGAGCTTTAACCACATCACATCAGATGTAAATGCAGGAGTGGCATTAAAGTTGAATATATACCTAGATATAGTGGTGGTGGTATGATTCGCACAAGGTTATTTTTTATATCTCAGCTCTACGTTCGGTGTGTATCGGTATTGATTCAATTCAGTCAAGTAATGCCACTACACATTGTAGTGAATGCTATCCCAAACTTTCTCAAGTTTCTCGTCTTCAAACTTTGAAACTTGATTTAATTGACATTACAACTTTTCCATGCAAATTGCACAATTTGTAAGGAAACAATAGTATTGGGAATAATGCCACATTCGAATAAGATTGACGAGATTTATAAAATGTAGTGTCAAGCTTTAACTGTTGTCCTTTCTTCCCGACAAAGTCTAAGGGCAAAATCAATCGATATGTAGCAAGGACAGATTTTATTGATACTAATCTATGATTGATTTGATTTAGGGGTAAATAGTAGTCTGGTTTAAGTCTTTTAAGGATGAGGAATGCTGCTGGTTCTGGTCCTGGATCTGCTAGTTTGGCCATAAATATTTATGTAATAGTCATGACAAATGACGAACAATATGTGATACTACTTTACTCGCTTGAATAAATAATCTGTATTGCAAGGTAAATATAACACTGATAAGATAAGAAATGATGAATAAGGACGATGACACAATGACACATACTCGCAGAACTCTGGGCCTGGTTAGCCACTTTTATATGTTAAACGTACATTTTTGTATTTAATAAAAAAACATTTTGTTTCAAGTTGAAATAGCGGAACGGAAATGAATCGATTTAAAGATTTCAGAAAACAAGAGAAATTCACCCGTTTTTTGGGTGGAACTATATGTGAAACGGTTTGTTATTCATTAATTGCTTCACAAAATTAAAAAACTGCAGTACTAATTCAATGTTTTGTCAAGATTGACAAAATCCGAGCTTTTTATTAAACCTTCAAATTGAAGGCTAAAACTTCACGTAGCTTTTTATAATCTGCGAAAGCCATGTCGCGTCAAAACAACCCCGTTTTGATGACATTGACAAATTGTCATTTTCTTTGAAAGTTTTCTTCCTTTTGTCCCAGTTGGTCTCAAGAAAGACCTGTGCCAAAAATTAGGCATGGGACATGAACCGACATCACCAAGAATAATTTCTGACACTATAACATTGAACTTTATAGCGTGCCTCTATTGCAAACTGAATATTTTATGCACACTTTTATTTACAAGCAATAAAACAACCGAAGCTACACAATAAACTTTTACTAATCTAATGAAATTGAAGAATTCAAAACCGAATATAAAATTAGTATTCTTAAATAATACAAAGCTAATGGTTTGGGAATAACAAAGACAACTTTCAGCCAGAGGTTGTTGAGGACAAAAGCCCATAAATAACCCCCACAGACATTCTCGTTTAAATTAGGTGAATTAACAAATTGCTCAGTATTAAATTCCTCAAGAAATTACTTGCATTCAAGTTCTCTGTTTATTCGGACAGAAACGCGCCTGACTATTTATTCCTAATTGAAGTCGAGCATTTCATTGATAATCTATTAGTAAAAACCTTACCTCTGAAAGCAACATTAAGCTTCCCCCATGCAGCCATTCGACAGACAACAACAATGGTTTTGAACATGCAAATACAGTGTAATCATGTCCATTGTATTCAAAACCATTGCTGTATGTAATTTACATAAATATATACCTGCTATAACAATTGGCTTATTGATTTGAACCATACCAAACCTGTGTCATTTAAGCATGTATCGCACCAACTAGTTGCAAAGATACTTGTATTTTACCAGTTGATTCCATATTATTTCAAAACGCAACATTGAAAATGCTGAAATCCCCGATTCTATTACTTTTAATTAAAATGTGCCTGGCATCTACTAGGAAACGGGTCATGCTATCCTCGAATATACTTGGTTCCATAGCTGAGACTAGTTTCCACATTTTCGTCAACCACAACAACATTCAACATTTGGAATATTTTCCTCTAATCTTAATTACAGATGATAAAGATTTCCAAAGCAGGAAAAGCCGTGTCGGCTTACTTGAACATTCTGTTTATACACTAGGCGTAAGCATTAATCTCCCTCCTGTCAAGGTTAAACAATTACTCCTCCCTGCCATCATGTCTAGAGAGATTGTAGAGTTGACACCTCTTCAGGACTCTTTGCCAGGAAACATGTTACTGTCCCCACAATCACAAAATCCAAACCGCTGTATCCTAGTATCACCTAAAATTTTTGCATCGCCCGCAAGTGTCCCTCCCTACCTCAAAGCTGACTCGTATTTTAGGAGCATGCAAAGCATCCTTCTGGATTACTACAAGTCATCCAATAACAACTTCATCCGATTCCTTTCAGTCAAAAGCCGTCACGTCATGGTAGTCAAAGTAGTACTCGGATATCTCAACGTGAGCATTGACTCTTGCGGTGCTTCACGCTTTCCTACAAGCTCATCCCAACTTCATCTCGAATTTGGGATTTCTTCCTACAACCAACAACGTGAAAAAATTGCAACCTCATCCCTAATACACTCCAGGGAACAGTTTCAGGTGAAGTTGGCCACGGTTAAGAGTGAAAAATATACAACGCTATTATTTGTCCTGATGAAACCTGTGGGATGGGGGGCAATACTTGCGTCATTTGTGCAAATTGTTGTAATCACCATTTTGTTCAAGATTTACTCATTATGGTCACCCACATTGGCCAAGCCTACCATTACCATGATATTATTCAGGGCACAAATTGACCAATGTGTAAACCAAAGCCTTCTAAACCGAGTCCTCGGGACGAGAAGTGACCTGCGTTTAATTTACTCCGGATGGCTATGCTACTGCATGACCTTTATCATGGCGTACAACAGTGGCCTCATGGACTCGCTGATGCAACCATTGGATGTCAGCAGTATCCAAACTTTTGAGGAATTAGTGGGTGACCCCAAACCAATTATGGGACTAGGAAAGTATGGCCGTCTTGGACAACATTCAAATGTCCGAACAGTACTAGAGACGGAAGTAAAGATGGCGAATTCTCCAGAGACGAAAATTATATTCCAGAAACTTGTAACCAGATATAACAACAGTATTGATATCCCCGTGCAGGATTTTCTTGGACAGCGATACAATTTCCTGGACGATGGTGACCTGCTTGAAAAGTTTTTCCGTATTATGAAACAAGGTTTCGGGATTGACCATTACGCCATTGGAAAGGATGCCATTGTCAATCAAGAGTTTTGGGCGGTTTACTATAGGGCACCAAGGTCTAACGAGATTCGATCACTATTGGGCCGAATGAGTAGTGCTGGATTGACTGATCATTATCGGAGACAGCAGGAGATTGTTGAACTTGTAACGCTTAATAATTTGGTTCAGGCAATGATTGGACAAGCATTTGTCCCTAAGGATGACCGAAACTATAATATGGACACGTTAGATGGCTGGCTATCTTGGTATCACCAGCTTCTGAAACGTTTGGCCAGTTTGGGACTGAATGATTCACGGTCAATAAGCCCAAGACTGAGAATCAAGAATTTTCTCGTGTTGGGAATACTAATGGGAATTGGTACACTTTTAGCTCTTTTGAGTTTCTTTGTCGAAATTTATGCATATGCATGAATTAATGCATCACTTCTTAATAAAATTTTCTCCAACCCAGATTTTCTGTATTCTTCTTCACCATATGCAAATTTCAGGCTTCAACGCAAGCATCTCTCAAGGTTGAAGCTACCACTATCTTTCCACTCTAAAAATATTTTTTATACTAAATTTTTCATCACATTTTTCAGAAAGGCTAGAGTTAGATTCAAGCACCGTTTGAATTGCCTGTGCCAAATTATTTTTTTAATTAATGCGAAAGGCTGATATGTATTTAGAATTCCACATTTGCAAATCTTATGCATTCGCATTAGAAAACGCGGCATCTCAATTTTTCCATGGAGTTCTCCCCATACTTAGAGTATGTCAGTGTGAAAATTTCAACTTCGAAAGTTTTTGAGTTCGGAAATTTGGTAAGAAATCCACGGAAAAATAACACCACATTCCCAAAGTTGAAAGCAATTTTCAAACTGACATTATCCTATGCGGGTAACTCTATGGAGGAGTGCAAATGCTCTGGATCAAGCAATGTGCGAGCAACTGTATAATGTGACTTGCAATTCAAGAACAGTCAAAAATTTATTGGATTTTGCAAAATGCCTTTATATGAGCTCTATAATATTATATCTATTAGAAAATTAGACTACAAACATATATTTGCATGTAAAATTTCATGCAGTGCTTCCATATGAATATGGAATCATCTCCATCAGTATATTTCAATGGTTATATATGGCGTAAAATTAGTAAATATCTATCGCATCAGACACTAAAATTTTCACACTTTTGTCTCAAATACTTGACATGGTATAGATTCAAAGTTTTAAACACAACTCGGAGAAAGCATACATATATTCTTAAACCTAATAAAAGCCAGAAATCTATAGTCGACTCAATATTTCTCCATCTAAAATACTGACCAGTTACTTTATTCTGCTCTGGTGTTCTCAAATCTGAATTATTCAAGTGTTTCCTCAAAATGAATGCTCAGAATTTTCCCTGTGTAAGACTCCTATTATTAGTGCACTTTTTATCGCATTTGTCTTTAGAATTTGTTACTGGAATAGTAAATATGTCGATAATGATGCAGGTAATGTAGTGCTTATTTTATTTAAATATTCAAATTAATGTACCCCATAGTTGACACGATTAACA
>JAQIWQ010001016.1:0-12527 GCA_034695825.1 Folsomia inoculata
CATACCACGTTATATTTTGAATACCAGGGACAACAGGAAGCAAAGTAATCTAGGGAATATTGTTTGTTACTCTCGGAAAGGAAATGTGGCAATATTTTCTCAGAAATCTCTTCGGTAAAGTACAATTGCAAATTGGATGAAAATTTCAAGGTCACAAATTGCCAATACCATGCTGATTTAGAAGCGTGAAAGTTTTATATGTCAAGTAAATAGGACAAGGTAAGTGTTAAGTTCAAAACTAACACTGGGAGAGTCGGTTGGATTGACGTTGACGATAACAAAGATATTCAGAGGACGTGGACGTGATTTTTCAAAGGTTTTTTAAGGCAAATTTTACCAAGAGTGAGAATGAAAATTGGGTTATGCTTCGATGAATCTAGATTTTCAAATAAAACTCGTGTAATGGCTCAAAGTAAATTATTTGCAGGATGGTATTTGATTTGAGATTCAATTCAATTCAATCTTACTCAACTCTATTGGCCGTGTTGAAGGATCCCTCTCCACTCCAACTAAACAAACAATTTTTGTCACGACAAACCAAAAGAAGCACTTTTTCCATTTCCAAAAATGAAAATTTGGGTGAAGGTAACTCCTCATGTATTTGCAAATTGCTTTTTTTGCATAATAAATTTCAATAAAGTGAAATTCAAAGAAGGTATTTCATCTTTAAAAAGAATAGTAAAATTACTCGGTATGATACTTTTACTGTGTTTAATTACCTACAATCTTTAATCGCGAGATGTCCAAATGCATAGAAGCAAAATTAAAAAATAATCTAATCTATATAACCAATAATTATTATAGGACTGAATTTTGAAGAAAGTCCAAAGTGAAAGTATTCAAGTTCAAATTCTAACAGTCTCAAATCTACCCGGAAAAGGTGTAATTCACATTTGCAGTCTTATCACTGTCAGTGGATGGGTTCGCACATAACGACAATATGTATAACATATGTATATGATGGCAATGAAAACCCCTTTCAGATTCAAATCCATGTTTCCACAAAACAACAAAATTCTTCCCTCATCCTCTGGTATTGCATACTTAAGTTTCTCTGTGCGGTTCTGTAGGGAAATGTCGAGCATTATCCTTTTGGAGTTGCAGCCGAAAGTTTAATGGATTTTTCATGACAAACTTTTACATCAGCGACGTGTTCGGGTGACATGACGTGTGTAGCGTCTACTTAGGCTTGGCTTATCATTGTCCTCTGACAAATCTCATCTGTTTTCATGTCGGAAATGTCACTGCTGATTACACCTCTCCAACTACAGTCTCTTCCTTGGTTGACAGACGGAGCCTTCCTGATTCTCTCACGCACTCCAGAATCACCTATGACCTTTCTCCAAGTAATTTGTATATTTTCGTGGTTACTGTAGCTACAGTCTGCCAAATAAAATATTTTATTTCCCTTTTCAACGGGTTTGGAGGACTTTTTTTGATAGAATTTATTTGCTTTGCTTTCTAAGGTATATGTGCAACTACACTTCATCTTCTCAAGGCAAAGATAAAACGGAAAGAAAAGTACATTTGCTGATGAATTCCTTAATCATTGATTATGGAAATGATATGAATTACTCAGAACACTGCCTGCACACTCTGCCAGCTTATTCAACCATAGGTTTAATTAACCACACCTGAAGCAAAATTAATCAAGTCAATGATTTCGTATAATTATTCAATTACTTCAAGCTCTGACTAAACCAATTTCCTTGATTGATTTTCTAATTACATTTGCAGATCGACTAAGTGAAGGCATTGTTACTGGAATAATCTCATTTAGTCGTTTAAAACAAGGGGTACATTTATTTGACTACGCGCAATTTCGACATCACTCGATCCTCTTCTGCAGGCTTCCATTAGTACAATAATGATGAAATGATCCAATCATGAATTCGTCTCTACATCCTCTACTATAAAATATTTGAAATCAGGCTTGTCAATTTGCAAAACCCCAAAGAAATGAATCCGACCTAAACGTGAATTGCGAAATACGATGCTGCAGTAAGATTACCAAAAAAGACTACGAAAAATATACGATGTACTAAAGGAAAAGCTGCGTACGGATTTACGAGGAATTCACAACATTCATAAACTATCTATTAGATAAGTACCAACCTTCTATTTAGTACAGAATGACGTCAAAAGAGAAAACACGGCATTTAGCACATTTTAAGCATCAATTATAAAAACTTGGCCGTGCATCAACTATTTAGAGATGGCCTACTTTAGTTTTGATGCCAAGTAAACTGACATTAACTGAATTCAAGGTAAATAATAATGTCCAGTAATTTGGCTCGACTGGAAGTAGGGATGCATAATAGAGGGTATAAATAAATGAACAGTAAATACGTGTTGCAATTATTTATGTTACTAATCAGTCTAATGTAGTGTTTACATACATCCATGAAAAACCAGCCAAGGAAATACATACTTCAATAGAACAAATCCGAATACTTTCTGCACAATTCTCATAAACTTGTTCAATTGTCCAGGATAAACAAATAAAATGAAAGCATCGCTTAATCCACCCGTATCAAGTATGCATGCACGACGACTTATGTTACAAAAGCTAAGTAGTTCCTGCTCGAGTAAAAGTGGATGGGAATATATGTACAACTAATATTTCCACTCGGTCTGATTGATGAAGACAAGATAATCTCCATATTTGCCTCTCATACGTTCACTAATGATAAAAAGGAAATGTCTAATCAGTCTGGGATGCTTCATACGGGTAAAATTGTATACCAATATGTCGCTTTAGGCAACCTCAGATATTTGTACGAGCACAACCTACTATGCGTCAGTAACGTTGTACTGAACTGAACTGAACTGGAAGCTTTTTTAACTGTAGATGAATAATTTGTGTAAAAACTGCAACGTAACCAAACCATTCAATGCACTTTTTTGCGAATACTCAAGTAAGGAGTAGATTCATCTTGGTTGGATGCGATGCGGATGCGGCAGGAATGATGAGGCAGCGATAATTGAATGACCAAGTAAAAAACTCACCATTACGACTCAAGTCTAATTTGCATAATCGCGTCAACGACCCGACTGCTTGAGGGATGGACATCAAATCGTTATCGCACAGGTCCAGCTCTTTGAGTTCGTGACAATGAAAAAGGGACGGAGGTAAGTCTGAGATCTGAAAATGTAATAAAACTTATAATTATGATACAATCTTTAATGTTCAATCAAATTTCAACACGAATCTTTCTCCACTTGTATTAACGGCACCATTTCTTAAACTAATCACACGTGTCCGGTAACATAGACTTATCATATTTACTCACTCATTCTAAGTAAAATAACATGTGTGGAATATGAAACAAGATGTCAACAATTTATAATCTTATCGAAAGTTTAGGTCCATGAAAAATATGAATTAATCATTAAATAAATCATTCAGTTCTGTTTCCATTTAATTCATTACACCATCATTTTCACTTACGCAAACCAACACATTATTGTATACAAGCGGAGAAATGTAATTATAATAAAACATATAAAAAATTCATACACCTGAGTGAAGGGAAAATCGTAAGGTCAAAAAGGTGTAGTTTTAAGGATAAAGCTTTCCAATTCCTGCCAAACATTTTTGCACAATAATATGTACATGGCTTGGCAGTCAACTGTCAAACCAACTCTGTACAAACACGCAAAGCTACTATACGATACAAATACGATAGAATGGAGTAATGAAAGACGATAATGGTGTACGTGCAACATGCAAAGATGTCAACTGTTGATCATTTAATAGTAAACCAACCAACCAAACTAATGAGATTGTCAACTCAAGCGACAAAATTCGTAAATTTTATTATTGACTTGCCAGCCAGCTAATAAAAAGCTGTATTAATGCATTGCATATTTATTTATGTCTGAAAAGTTTCAACGCGATACTATCCACCTTATTACAGTTTCAAGTAAAGTTTATAAAGACGTGCATCTTCTTATGTCATGCCATTACATATTGATTCAAGATAAAACTACTAATACAGCATAGTGCACATTGGAAAATAAAATGGAGAGTTACGTTACGACTGCAGATTAGTACAGATACAATCTCGATTTACATTTTTGCATCAACTCAACATTAACCATACAGTAACGTAACGTAATGCAACGTACTAACATCATTTTCTTTTTCTTCACTCGGTGTCTGTCTAGAAAAGGCATTGTGATCGTCATGTTGTACTTTCTAAGAGTTTCTTATGCATTTCGAGTTGGCTTGGGTTTTGGGCTTGGCTTGGCAAACTCAACAACTGTACAGACTTGCAATCATTATTCAATCATATCCTCCTATCCTGAAAATGGCTTGGTGGAATGGAAACATAATAATAATTTACTACAAGAAAATTTATTACCATGTTGTTCTACACTATTCATTCTCCTTGTACGTATAATATGTATTCGCGAATAATTGGTTAGGACTCGGTCTAATCTTTAAACTGCGTCAAATAAATGTTTTTCTACTCATGGTATTACCTTACTTTTTGCTTCGAGTAAAAAGAAATGCTAGTCATTATAGAATTATTATATTGATGCAATGAAATTTAACAACTTTATCCTTTTTTCATCAGCAGAAAGGAAGTGCATGCATACGTCGTATATACACAATACAATTTGAACAAGTGGCAGAAATGTTTTAAATTTAATGATGAAAACTATTATTTTTATGACAAGTTTTTCTACAATGTTTTAAACAAACTTTACAACAATGAGTGAGTGACAATTGTCTGCATGATGAAGCATGGGTGGATTGGATTCGTTATTTATATTACAATGAATGAATAATATCCTAATGTTGGAAGAATCGTAGACTTATATAATTTGAAATCTACACAGACAAATCTTGGATGAAATGTAAACAACAAGAGCGGATGATCCATCTGGTATCCAAGAACATGAGAACAATTTCTTCCGCAGAATTTTAACCGAAGGCTAATTCAAGATAATAAATATTGCAGAAACCATATTCAGCATAATATACAATGAAGGTACATTTAATTTAGTGTATTGTATCAGAGCAGAGCAGAGCAGACCCTTATTGTTTCAAGCAAACAAATGTTACAAAATCGCCTCACGGCAAATATCTCTTCCCAAATTGGCAATTAAGCTCTCTCCATATTTTGTCATCAAAGTAGTCTAGTTTAGTAATCAAACACTTTCCAAGTCTTTCATATCAAAGCTGGGAAACTGATGACAGAAATAAAAACAAGCTTCATCAAATTCTGCAAACTCTAACGGTATGAGCTGCTGTTTTTAGTAAACCATAAAGAATGAAAAATCTCGGTATGCATTCTTGACAACAGAATGAATTGGTTATCCGAGTAAAATGCCAATATATAACAAAGATAGTCAATCAGTTCCATCACAAACCACACCACACCATTAATTTGAAGAGTATCAAAATCAAAATCAGGCAATAAATAATAGACTCTGAATTTCCGTGACTCAACAAACATTGGAATAAAACCAATATCAGAGACGACGCCACATACATATCGCTTTTGTCCAATATTAACAAACATCCGTCAAGTATTTATGTAATGTAAACAAACATGAGTTATTGTCTTTCAACTGCGCAAATCTTTCCAAGAAGTATCACATTGTCAATTATACCACTGTATTATCAACCCTTTTAGTTATATATGTACTTGCCTACATAAGCTACTACGTATACAAATATTTCAATACACTTTAGTACGTCTGTTTATCGGTTCGGTGGTGTTTTATTACCTTACTTCTTGAATATAATGTAACAATACCTAAGAGGTTTCAGATTACAAGTACGCAGTGTAGGAGGTCGTAAAAGATGCAAAAAGCGATTATTTTGACCTCCTTAATGCCTCCTAACATGTCTTATTATGCATCATCTCGTATTCTTAGTTACACAAATTAGTTGGAGGAAATGAAAGGAACATATTTTGCAAAATGAAATCAATCCGAGTAGTGTTAACATTCGCAGTCAGTAAAGTACGTGGTCACGAGGATTAAGTATTTGTTCTATGCAATTGATTGATTGAAATTTGACATGTCTCCAGATTCAATAAAGTGCCTTTTTTCTTTACCTAATCAGTGTTACACGTCCTTTTATTTCCAACAGGGTGTAATTGAGTTGAAACAAATTATTTTTATCCATAAGTTAAAGTTGGAATGAGCCTCGATTTGATCGATTTCATTCATGTTAACAAATAGAAAAGGTTCAAACTAATCAGCACAATCAAACAAAATAAACTGTTTCAGTATTATTTGCTTTGATTAAACTGAAATAGCACTTGAATGCATGTTTTCTTAAACAATTAAAGACCAGTACAGCAGCACCATGTGACAAGGAAATACATGGTGCCCAGTTAGTTGTATTACATTAACTTATGCGACTCTCGTTTAAATATTTAATGAAACTGATAGACTCGACACATATTTGGGCAAAAACAGATTACTTAATACTGAACAAAATGCACTTAACAAATAAAATCAACACTCAACGAAACATTCAACCGGTACTGCTTTACTAACCAACGGTAAATCTGAAAGCAGTAAACAAATCAATTCAATTGCAGTAGACAATAAAATGAGATTAAATTCTTTAAACAAACCAAACTAAACAAAAGTTAACTGATGTTATTTAACTTGAGCAAATAGCGTCATATCGTCCCCAGTTTCAATTCTGTCATTTCATTCATTTCATCTCAACTTGCAAATCTCTGTTGATTGATATGAATCCCAAACAGGCCAAGTTAAATAATAGAATTGCAGTTATTAAATTAACAACTATAGTGAATGAAGTGAATGAATATCATGCAGTAGTAAATAAAAACTAACTATCACGACACACCCACAACTACAGTAAATTCGAATCTATTTTTACATTTATTTATTAATGGACAACTATTTGCATCTAGATTCCAGATTTTTGTAGTGCCATGCATGGATTTTTGCAATGTGTCATGTATTCATTGTATTACTACTACTGTGGGTATGTTTTCAGAAAGTAGTGGAAAACGATAAATTCGCAGCCTTGAAACATAAAATCTTGCCAAATGAAATGCGTCGTCAATTATCTATCGAATAACGAGTGACACAGGGGTTTAATTAACACATAAACACTAGTCATGAATGTAAAAACAATATATAAATTGAAAATCACTATGTATAAAGTGGAAATGACGTTGTTTTGTACGTACTTCCGCTTACCGACAAACAATGTTTCTACAATCATGGAAAATGTAAAAAATCCCTTGTGCTATGTACTAACGAATATTAGTCATTTGTAACATTCCTAAATTCTCAGCTATACATATAATACATACCCAGCGAAACATGTCTGCCCACCAATATCAATATCATTCATATCCGTATGAATGAAGGAATTTATTTTAACCAAACACTTTTCGAGCCGAGCTGAGACTGATGAGCTGCACTTAATCGACCGTGGAACATTTGCTGCGAAAATATACATCACATTTGTATCTCGTCAATTTCAAATATGAAGCCTGTCATTAGCAGAAGCAGAATCAAATTCACATCATCCTTGGTAATTCTGATTCAAATTCATATTATGGGTTGAAAATATTTCCAAATGAAATGAATAGAATATTCTCTTCTGGTCAAACAGATTTTTAGGTTTGAATGTTGGTAACAAATATGTACATATGAATAAATTGACATGACTTTGAATAAGGGTTTTCTAGCAGATTTTGGTCCTTCAAATGAAATTTGCAACTTAAAAATCTAGTTTACCACCTAGTAGAGTAATTAATTATTTTGTTGGACGTGATTTTGTCTTAAATATTGATCGACTTGCGTTTCCAATTTCGTTCTTCATTCAAGAACCATTCAATCAATAATTTGCCTACGTGATAAATGGCTACTAAACTAAAAACTAGAATTGTGAATTGGATACTTAATAACTTTATTTAGAAATGATTCACCAAGGATAGAAATCAATAGTTGGCGAGATCAACGCAAGATACATAAGTACATGACGATTATTTCATTCTGCAGTTAACTCATTTAATATGCAATGCAGTTTACATGCATGTCTACTGACTGAATATGTATTTCCAACTAATAATTCATTCTGTTTGTCTGCCAAAACGGTTTACTTACACCCCGTTAAAGACTCCAATTCAATTAAATATATGACCGACCACCACTAACTAACCACTAAAACCAACCATTATATCCTACACTACAAATTTCACAACATAAAGAAAAATGAATAGAATTTGAATTTGAATGGACATCATTCATTCATACGAGTGTTTACTAATGAGAAACACTTTAGCGTATTCGGTTGGATTATACATTAAGATCCCACTAGCTTCTTCACGCCTTTTATTAAAGTGGACGGCAAGTATATTTTTACAAGTTAAAGATATTATAATAAATCTGTAATGAATGATGCCGACTGACACATCATAAATCAGTGAGGCCAATACAAAGTAGGCTAACTCAAGTTTTGTTTGATTGAATTGGTCGAGTTCCACTAGCGAATAAGCTACATGACATGACCTCCAGGTAGGCTTGGATTCGTGGGAACTCCCACATGTTGTTTTGTGTAAAAATGACCAGCAATGAAATGAATCACTTTTTCAACGTATAGTAAATCCGATATGAGAATATAGTATTTGCACTCCAAATGCCAAGAGGTTGGTAAAGCCACCCAACCCACCCACTAATAGAGTGCATACTAATAGATTGGAATTGGAATATGCACGGGTTTTCGAAATCATCAATTAATCAATACACGAAGTAAATCTTTATACGAGCCTCTAAATCAAAACCATTAAAGCAATGCTGACCATAACAAATACCTCTAAAATACAATCTGACCATCTGACCCAATCTGGTCATACCGGGTATTGGACTGGATTATCTATTTCATGTATCTCTTAATTAAAAGTCACAATCGCAACAAACTAGAGGAAAGCTAAGATACACAATTCCCAATTGTTACATTCCTGAGAAGGAATATGTGAATAAAGCAATAAACAAGCAATACCACGCGTCAGTCAATGAAAGTATGCTGTCAGCAATAACGAACCGAGTTAAATTCAAATACCTTCCGACCTTTTTCCATTACTCTTATTAACCCAATAAATCCAACGTCTTCTTGTCGCCAAGTCACTACATACAAACAACGACAAGGTATTTACCTAATCTTACAGTGCAACATTTTCATTTTGCTACCAACAACCACTCAGAACAGACTCTCACCACAGACCACACCAAGCCATAGGACAATATGCTAGACATGACATGAACCAAGTCATGCCTAAAACTGAAAAATTGCTTCCATATCTCACCCTGACACTCCAATTTTTATTTCTGCGACAATGTTTCCACATTCGACTTCGACTAGGTTTTGTAGATTCCACAGGGGATTTCAAGTTCATAGAACATAACAGAATGAATAGCAATGGATGATGTGCCATGCATCCTTCTTTACTCTATAATTTGCCATGCTCCATCAAGAAAAATCGTTTGTTTCAGTTATCAATATTTCTCTGTTGCTTAAGTAAAATTTAACCCTAATCAAATCCTAAAATACACCCATTTTTGGAGTAATTCTAGATGATAACAGCAGAGACTGGACTGGACTTTTTTTTGGCAAATGTAGTTTGACGTTGACGCTGACATTGACGTTGACAGCCGATGGTGATGAAGTATAGTATAGTAAGTCAGTTCCTTAGTTTAAGATATAAATGATTTGGAAAGCATGCATGCATAACATTACGTAACATTGCATTCCATGGGTGGTTTGGTTTAGTTTTGTTTGGTTGGTTGCCTCCGCCCTGCCTTCTCACCAATTTTAATATTTATGTATGTGCATTTATTTCATTCTAATGCGTCTCTCCATGAATTTAATGAGTGAATTAACCAACTTGGAAAATTCATCTAGGCATACTAAATTACAGATTCAGGTCGGAAGAATGAATGTATGAATGTATCAAATTACAATTTCTGTTGCAAAATTTAAACCTCAGTATTGAAACCAAGGAATGCATGATAACGCTAACACATTGCTAAAATTAAAGCAGAAAGAAGGAATGTCAAAAAGAGTCATCAACTTGTCGCCAATATGAATGAATGACGTGCCAATTAGGAATTATAATTATACAACCAGTCACCACCAAGTAATCACTACTATTTATATATTTTTTGGAGTCATTCATTAATGTCAGTTCAGTCAGAGGCAGGACTGGAAATGGTATGCTATATTATTATAGCATGAACATGAATCAATCAATTTGATGATGAAAGTCGTTTGGTTTTGGTGACTCAACTTTTCCCTACTTAATCAAGTCTTGGCTGCTGCATGGCGTGTTTGTCTTATTTATTCGCAAAATTCGGATGAAATCAACTCAACCTTATAACAAAGACAATATATAGAACAGGAAGTGTGGAGGAAGGAAAGGGAAAGTTTCCAACACTTGCTCGGGTTTCCTCCAATTTGAATCAAAACAATTCAAAAGCTTAAGTTCAACCATCTTATCTAAACTGAATGGATGGATTAGTATTAGATTGGAGCTTATAGAGATTTCTCAGATATTAAGATTCAGCCATGTACATTCAATTTCTGTCCAACCAAACCCTGACCTCCTCAAAATATACGCAAGGAATCGACCAACTATAATTCGCATTACTTTAACATTGTGAATGTGCTTTGTCTGTCTGCGAGAAACATGTCATTTTCACTGTTTTTCAGACTGAGAATGAATTGCCCTCTGTTTTTGCATAAATCCGCATAAAATCCTTGTATTTTGCACCATCTCTGCTTCTTCCAACAGTGTTGGCTATGCAAATTCCATTATTTATAGCAAATTTTCAAAGATAACGAACCTGATTGGATCCCAAGTCCAACTTTTCCAATGTCCTTTCGAAAGTGAAGATATCGGGTGGTACTTCACTAAGGGAGGAATGTCTGTAGTCCAATTCTAGCACTTCGGGGGCTTCGTAGGTTTTGGCAAAACATGGACAACACTTCCACATTTTGATTGATTGATTCTGGGACTATCTTCTCTATTTCTTAAGTCTTATTGTCACTTGTTCACAACTAGTGGTGGTAGTTGCTTCAGTTCAGTTCAACCCACACCACACTTGGTCAGTAAATTAGTCAAGATATGTTAATGAAACAAATCCAATTCAATCCTAATCTATATGTATAGTATCTATGTCGCTGGACTGGACTAATTCATTCACATGCAATCTTCAGTATTTGAACAAAAATAGCCCCCAATTATTCTATTCTTTCTTGTTTTATAACAATAAACATTTATATTGAGTATCTGACTGAATAGCTGCTGTCCTCTATATCATTCATTAATTGATACTGCGTCAAATACTGTTAAAAGTAACATCAAATTAAGGGTCATTAACCAGTTCACACGTTTCCTTCTCGTCTTGCTAATATATAACGATAATTATATTATTCTAAACAAAATATTTAAAAGTGACCTTATTTCCCCCGATTTTACCAGGAATTCCTCAGTCTCCTATGTCAATGTCTTACAAAACTTTTTAACTTTAGCCAAAAAATCACAAATTTTGCACTCTTTCAAAACTTGTTAAATTGTTTCCATCCTTTTACCTATGTTACTTATCGTCACACCGAACCACACCAACCAAACCCAACCAGGACGCTACTACTACGCCAAGAAGTGAAATGACGCCAAGTTGTTGTGACAGAAAAGAGCTGCAACAGGCTACTACTAGAAGGGACGGAGGATTTTAATTATTTAAAAGAGCGGTGGTGGGTATGGTATGGTGGATTGGATGGAGGTAGTATAGTGGTCTGGTGGTGTGGTAATATGTTGTTGATGATTATAAAGAGTTGGTAGTGGTGGTGGTAGTGGTAGAGCGACACTCTGCTGTTGGAGAAAGAAAACAGACTGTTCCTTGCTACTAAAAAGTCTCACGTATAAAAACCAACGAAAAAGCATCCGACTGCCTCTTCTGACTGCCTCTACCTCACTCTGCTCAATAAATTGCATACCCTATTCGATGCAATGATGCTCATGCAAAAACCGTTCGACAGAGATGGGTTAAAAAACATGGGTGAAAGAAAATTCACACATTTAGTTGAACAGGGAAAGCAAAGAAAGTAGAGCAGTGCCTGATATTATAGCATGGCAATAAATATAGAGAAACTCTTGTAACTGGCTTGAAGTATATAAGCGTGTGATTTCCTGTTTGGATGATGATAACCAAAGTCGTTGATTGAATATGAACGAGCGCAGTAGCAGAGTGGGTGGGTGTGCCAATCCAGGGACTTTGCTTTTTGCATAATTGTTTAACCCTCCGAATCAATTTATCTACCTGGATGTACAATGTAGAGAATTTTGTCGTTAAACTTCATGTAAATTTTATCTGCATTCGGTATATATGGCGTGCCACAACTAAGCGTAGTATTTCTAGCGGTATAAAAGTAACGCTATAAAAGGTCCACCCACGCAAAGGACCGGTGGGGTGGAAGTCGGTGGTTTCTGCATTCATACAAAGTAGTAATGCATTCAAAA
>JAQIWQ010001017.1:0-12523 GCA_034695825.1 Folsomia inoculata
TATCTTCAATTCAATTCAACGGGATACTCTTTAAAATCATGTTATGATAAAAGGATCCCAACTTCAACTTCAAAGCAAATCTCCTTCACGCATTTTTGCACAACGGCATTTTTTTGCTACTTTACCTCATTTTGAAATGCCATTTCCTGCAGCAGATCGTGTACTTTATTTCACATAATTCAAATTTATTTTGCCATCTTTGCGGAAAACAAACACTATGATCCATCATCATTCATTATGTACTGACAAAACATATTCATTTCTTCCAATTGTATTGATATTGATTGTGATGTGATTGATACTGATGTCAGATTGAGTACATGCATAAAAAACAAATTACACGCCTAATTAAATGATTTTTATTATAATTGCAGACCGGAGATGGAGTATCCAGTACCTCAACGACACGTGAAGTTAGTCAGAGGTTGTCATCCTCAAGAACTCGTACCTCTGAAGAGCCTCACATTGGGAAGTACAGACTCCTCAAAACAATTGGTAAAGGAAACTTTGCTAAGGTCAAATTGGCTAAACATCTTCCCACCGGAAAAGAGGTTCGTCATGTCATTTTCTTAAACATTCTTAAAATATAAATAAAATAACTCTGTTATCCTCACTCACCACATGCATTATGGAGACGTTTCTTTACGTTTGTCGTCAACCATTCAATAAATATTCACCTTCGCATTATGAATGATGGGGAACCATTAAATAATGATGGAATTGTATATAGAAGCATGACCTGTCGACTACCGATCAAGCATTAAATCAATACCAAACAGGGGAATAATTTAGGAATCACGTTTATGCATTATCCAAAGTTATAACGATGCAAAGTAGGAAGCGCGAAAGTTTTTAGCAAGCCATGCAGCAACCAAGAAGTGAAGAGACCCTCCACCACACCAACTTGTATTAACACCGTCCATGTTATTTCTTTCTTTATAAATTGGATGGCTTCGTTCGTTTCTTTATTGTTCTTTTTGTATAATGTTTCATGATGATGATGATTACATGGTATTCATTCGTTCCACCACGGCGTTAATAGAGTTAGGTCAGTCACCTGTCCTGCCTCATTCTGGTTTACTTCGTCTATAGTTCACTTTAGTCAGTTCGGTTGGTTTGGCTTGCTTGGTTTGTCTTAATGATCATAGGCAAGACAGGTAGACAGACAAACATCATTTTCATTAGTGCAAGGGATACAAATGATTCGCAAATTCTTAAGTCTTCATGTTTTTTATTCCGATGTTGGATGTGAGCGATACAGCCTGATGAATACGGGCAACGGCAAATGATGACTCATACTTACCTTCCGTTTTGTAGATTATTTACGCTACAATTACCTGAGACCCTCTTAATTTCTTGTGTATGTCCACTATTCTAATATTTGGCGTATATTTCCTTCTAGGTGGCGATCAAGATAATCGATAAAACTCAATTAAATCCGGGTAGTTTACAAAAACTGTTTCGCGAAGTTAGAATTATGAAAATGCTGGATCATCCAAATATAGGTATACATTAATTACCTAATATTTATTACCTACCTAATTGTTAATATCCTGACTCTTTTTCTTACCAACAATTTTGTTTCTTTTTGCAGTAAAATTGTTTCAAGTAATTGAAACAGAGAAAACCTTGTACCTTGTGATGGAGTATGCAAGTGGTGGAGAAGTCTTTGACTACCTAGTTCTACATGGAAGAATGAAGGAAAAGGAAGCTAGAGCCAAATTTCGACAGGTGCTTAAATTGTTGCAAAATGTCATCTTTCTTTGAATTTGTTGTATAACTGACATCTGATGCTCTTTATTTATTTAGATTGTGTCCGCAGTACAGTATTGCCATCAAAAGAAGATAATACATCGGGATCTAAAAGCAGAAAACTTACTATTAGATAGCGAAATGAATATAAAAATAGCAGATTTCGGATTTAGCAATGAATTTACTCCCGGCAACAAATTAGACACTTTTTGTGGAAGTCCACCCTACGCTGCACCAGAGTTATTCCAAGGTATTATTTAATACCTAATACCTGTAGTGTAGTGTAAATAATAATAATTACCTTCATTTCTCTTTCAGGCAAAAAGTACGATGGTCCTGAAGTTGACGTATGGTCACTTGGAGTGATTTTGTACACACTAGTCAGTGGGTCGTTGCCTTTTGACGGGTAAGCTATTAAAGTTTATGTATTGTGGTTAAGAATTACCACTTTAACATCATGTTTATATTTTTTTATTTTATAGGACGACGCTCAGGGAATTAAGGGAGCGGGTTCTCCGTGGAAAATATCGCATACCTTTTTATATGTCCACTGACTGCGAAAATCTTCTCAAGGTAAGGTTTTAATGATGATTAATTATTTTTACAAGGAATTAATCTATTATAATGTACTCTCTGGTTTTCTTAGAAATTTTTAGTTCTCAATCCAGCTAAACGATCAACACTAGAGGTAAATCACGTCCACGTCACACACATAATATCATCATCGATAACTAAACGAACCCAGTATAATAATTAAATGTGGAATTATTATTTCAGACAATAATGAAAGATAAATGGATGAATATGGGCTATGAAGATGATGAACTTAAACCCCATATTGAACCTGAATCGGATTACACTGATCTTCGAAGAATAGGTACTAATCAATCCCTAGACATGAACAACACTCCATAGCTTCACAATAGAAAGTAATGGTAGATGTTTTAAAATGTGTAGAAATCCTCACCGGGATGGGCTATAACAAGTCCGATATTGAAGATAGTCTAAAACAACAAAAATATGATGACATTTTTGCAACCTATTTACTTCTTGGAAGACGATCGTCCGATGTAAGGAAACATTATAGTTTAATCCATTAAATAAACATCCAATAATAAGACATTTTAATTATCTTTTAATTAATTAGTTGGAGAGTGACGGCTCAAGATCAGGCAGTTCACTATCTTTACGGAACATTGTTGGTAGTGGAGGAACAGGGAATTCAGTAACCACAGGAGGGACATCCAGTGGTCAATCACCATCGCATAGAGGTGTTCATCGATCAATTTCGGCCACCAACTCCAAGCCCTCCAGAAGGTCATCGGGTGGGGAAACTTTGCGTGAATCCATCGCTTCTCACTCTGCTGGTGCGCAGTCAATTAACTCTAAGCCAATTGTAGAAGCCACCTCTGGGCTACAATCAAATTACTACATATCACTCATTTTCAATTCATTTCTTTACTCTCAATTGGCTAAACTATTAATAATTTATTACCTCCTTGTACTTATTGATACTTTTTCTAAACTTTTGGGTTCTTTCTATTAAATCTTGTTGAATTCTTCTTGCTTAGAGCTTGGTGGCTTAAAAAATGAAAAATGACATTATGTATAAATGATATAATATCTCTCCCTCTATCTCTTGAGAGTTGTTCGTTCTTCTGGTGTGGTCGTGTTTGGTGGCCGTATTGATTTTGGTAATATTCTTAATTTTTACACCTATATTTATTTCTATTTCATGAAAGGAACGGGAAACAATGCCGCTGCCAACAATCACAACTATGGACCTCCTCCTTCAGGCAATTTCAAACGCCAGAACACCGTAGACTCTGCCACCATTAAAGAAAACACGGCAAGAATAAGTGCTGCCAATGCAGCTGGGGGCGGTGTAATAGTTACCCGACCTGTATCCGCTGCTGTTAAGACTAACGCTCCATCGTCATTAGACACAGGTGTGCAGATATTTATTAAGCTCACCTACCGCCTGAGCTTATTGGATTGAACCTATTGAACCTTACTTACTTAACCCTTTAAACTCGTCCTTTGAAACTGTCTTTACAATTCTTATTTTTATTTTTCTCATTCATGGTTTCTCAAGTAGCGCTTTAATTTTGCTCATTAGGTTCTGCTAACAGCCCGAAACCTCGTGGTATAACTAAGTCCAATACAATGACAGGTAACCGATCAGTCCCCATTGGAGGCTCTGTTGGACGCCGAAGTACTGTTGGATATGAGGCTAAGGCTTCATCCAATGAAAAGACTAATGCTGTTGGAGATTCTGCTACTAGGTAAGTATCAGCAGTATTTATTTAAATTAAGGAATTATTATTATACATGTTTTGTTGTGAATGAATGCACATTTCAAACTATGCATTTCTTACAATTTTACGTAATTGCTTTCATTGGTAATAATAATTTATTCTTGTAAATACACTTTCTTTGTAATGATAGCCCTAATTTATTTTCTTTAACTTAACTGTTAGAGTTGAGTGAGATGCATATTCGATCGATGTATTATGTACTATGTATGCGTATGTAAATGTGTCTCTCACTCGTTCGTTCCTTCCTACTTATTTAGTGGTGCTTTGTTACCGATGGGGGGTGGGGGTGTGGTTGTTGGTGGGGGTGGTGGTGGTGGTCATAAAGGTCACACTAAATCAGCCTCCGTTTCTGCTCCTGGTTCTCGGCACCACTCTGACTTGCCACCGCTTGTTGACACTGCTCCTACTACCACTAATATTGAGGCTGCTCTTAAAAGGTTAGTTATCTCTTTCTGCAAAAAAACAATAGGGTATTTATTTTATTATTCTTTACTTCTTTATTGCCAATACCTTATCAGTGTCGAATGTCGATAATCACTTAACCACTTTACTTTTCCGCTTTACTTGTTGGGATTGGGAATGGTTGCTGTATGTATTAATGTGTTTTTGGGGAATGAATCATGATGTTTAAATGATGAATGTTTAACAGTTTGCGTTTTTAGAATTTTATGTAATAAATGAAGACGATACCTTATTAATGTGCCTTTTATATCCTTCAATGGTACAGCTCGAACAAGACGAGTGGCCTACCAGGAGGTGTAACTCCAACAAATCGGAACGCTTTTCCACGAAATGTCCCCAGCCGTTCAACCTTCCATTCAGGACAAAATAGACCACGAAACCAAGCATCGAATGCATATTCAGCTCTAACAACTCAAGACACATCATCAATCAATCCAGCAGCAAGATCTTCATTCTTTTCTAAATTATCATCAAGATTCTCTAAAAGACCAATGGAAAATGTACCACCCTCTACTCCCACCACTATTAACAAGCTCCCTGGGTAAGAAACAACTCTTCTTTTATATATAAGGTATGACCCAGCAACTATTTATATACCCATTTTAATATTTAGTAATTATTATAGTCTATTAATATTGGGTGGGTGGTGGTGGCGTGGCTGGTTCATAGAATGACTGAAATTTATATTATACCTTTTTTATATTAACACATTATTAATCTAATATTTTGTCATGTTTTATAATTCTTCATCTTTCTCTATTATTTTTTGGTGCTTAATCATTTGGGTTGCTGGGTACATACCTATTTTTTACGTGACGATAGAATGTCCGTCATGTACTTTACGTGTGTATGACGAGACAATTCAGTTCAGTTCAGACAGATTGATTATCATTTTTATAAGTCTGAATGAACATGAATATTATTTACTTTACAAGGGCAGAATGGATTAGATTTTGGGTTTTAAATAGTAGACAAAGATTTGTTTATTAGAATGTAATTTAATCGCAGTGGATGTACATAGGCTTAATAACTTTGTTACAGACAACCCCCACTACCAAACCTACCCCAACAACAACAACTACCAACAACAATCCCCCAAGACGAACAGGTGAAGCCACGTTCCTTACGTTTCACTTTTAGTATGAAAACCACATCCGCCAGAGACCCTAACGGTAAGTATTAATAACAAAAATTAGTATTACCCTAATAAATACCAGTTTAAATATTATAATTATTCTTATTACAGAAATTATGGCAGAGATTCGAAAGGTGAGTTAAAAAAACCAAACTTGACGTTGACGTGGGTGTTTTATATGATTGAAATGTTTCTGTTACACCCCGCTGGTAGGTCCTGGACGCCAACAATTGTGATTACGAACAACGCGAGAGATTCCTCCTCCTATGTGTTCACGGCGATCCAAATACAGATTCTTTGGTCAGTTCAGTTATCATCATCACTAAATTATCATCATCTTAATAATCCCTTTAATAATAATCATTCATTTATTCAGGTGCAATGGGAAATAGAAGTATGCAAACTACCTCGCCTTTCTCTCAACGGCGTCCGCTTTAAACGTATCTCTGGAACTTCTATCGGTAAGTTTACAATGAGTAACAGTTATGTACAGTCGGTTACAATTTTACTTTTTTTGTTCCAGGATTCAAGAATATCGCATCCAAAGTTGCCAACGAGCTCAAGTTGTAATCACGACAAAGTTCATAGACTAACCTTGGTGGCATTGGTGTACATCAGTGTTTATGTGCTATAGGCTACACGTGAATTGAATCATCCATCATCCATCATCATAGACGCACCCACCCACCCCATCCAACCCAACCCTCGCCAAGCAACGCCGGTGATTTACCCAAACCCAAACCCCTTCAATCTCTCAACCAATAGAAAAATTGAAAAATGCGTCTCCATTTAATTGGAGGCGACTTTCTTCACTTCGCTTCATCCACTACCACCATCATTTATCGTGTCCTCGTCCGTCGTCAACCAACCAAACAACTGTTCGTTCGTCGTAAAATAGTCAGTCACCTACTACATAGTTGGTAACTCATCAACTTAATTAATGTACCGTTTATATAACAGACTTAGTTTGTACGTTGAGCAATTTCACCAACACAAACTAAGATACAATTATTATTATCATTAATTAATTACTATTACTATTACAACAAGCTTAACTATTACAATACCAGCAGCAGCAAACAAGCAATTTAATATATCTTCACAAGCGGTTTGCTGGATAAATCAGCAATGCAGCAAAATAGCCCAGACAGATATCCCCCTCCCTAGTACTAATATTTACATGTAAGAAAGATGAAGGCAGTGAAGGCACAATAATTGCCTCCTCCCAGACAAATAATTTATTGTTCTCTCCTCCCATTAATGATGATGATAATGGACCTACCTACATGTAAGAAGACATGTAAAAAAATTCAGTGCAGGAAGGCAGTGGGTGCTTTGCTGCAGTTGCTGCACATTGAGTTTAACAAATCTAAGTTTTATCATGTAAATTTAACTTAACCAAGTAGTAAAAGTATTGTTTGTATTTGGCATTGTTCAACTTATTCAAGGATTTTTTCGTGTACGTTTCGTGTGACTGGGGGCAAAATCGCTCGGACTGATTTTTAATTTTAATATTTTAAATTTTAATTCACATTTCGTATGTATTTAAACGCTCATTTATTTAGTTTTCATTAATTAATTTTCCTGCGTTTTAATGAAAATCCATGTATTGTATGTAGATATAGCTTGGCTGGCTGGCTTACAAAAAATGTAATACAGTTTTTCTTGATTACTATGTATCACAACAATACTTGATTGTGTTAAGAAGAGTTGATTGTTTGATTGACTGATGATGATTCATTAATTTAATTTAATTTTTCTTGTATTACGTTGACTTGATTTCATGTTCTAATAAGTATTAGTCCATGTCGACATACTTATATTACGTATGTACATGCAGCAGTACTACAGTACAGTAAACGGGATAAAAACTCCCCCACAGATAACCAACTTATCATCTTTACAATTTATTTATTCATTTTGATACCCTTAATCGGGCATTTAAGGCATCAAAATATCAACCTTCATGAATTTATATTGTAGTAAATGCAAATCGTTTATACAACAACGACTCTACCTGCTACATATACATAATACCTGTCTACCTTGTTACTGAATACCTGAACTGCTTAAAATACCTATGTAAATACAGATAAGATAACATTTAGATACTTTACATTATTTTTCAGAAGCAACCCAAATCACAAAAGAAGAACGTCTTTTGTCATGTAGATCATCTCGTATTCTCGTAAATAGGACAATTCTAACTTCGGTTTCATGATGATCCTATCGGCATCCATCATCTTGGTTGCATTGCAGGCAGATTGACAAAGGAAATAAAATCTGGATACATATTTTCTTTACTTTCGAGTATAGCATCACATATTTACACAATAATTTGTATTTTGAATAGTGTGATAACAATATGGTTTAATATATTCACCATGTCGCAAGTATCCATTGCCATATAAGAGTGATAACATCCGGTGAATTATCCATAATCGGTTAGAACTTGAGGCGTGCAAGATGACCCTACTTTATCTCTTCCTAGCAGTCGTTGCATTAATATGGATTTTCTACAAACTTGTTCCAAATGGAATAATTGGACCCAATAAGCCTTATCATCATCCTCCAGGTCCTTGGTGTCTCCCATGGCTTGGCTACATGCCATTCTTTGCATACAAACCACTCAAAACACTTCAACAATTGGCTGCAACTCATGGAGAAATCTGCACAATCTTTCTTGGGGGATACAGGCGAGTAAATTCATTCCGGAAATGAGTAATGTATACACACATTTAATGCATATTATTAATTATACAAATGAATGTAGGGTAGTAATGCTCAACAGTTACTACACAATTCGCGAAGCATTTAAACAAGACGCATTTTCAGGGCGTCCAGCCCTTAAAATGCTTGAAGTTCGCAATGGTGGTGACAATGTCGGTCGGTACTACTATAATAAATATTCCCATTCTATTCAATTTCTCATCAATTAATAAACAAATACAGGCCTTGTCTGCAGCGAAGGTAAAACTTGGATGGAACAAAGAAAATTCACCCTCAAACATCTTCGTGATTTGGGTTTTGGAAAGCGATCCATGGACTACATTGTCCAGACAGAAGTGGACGAATTAATCTCATATCTTGGGTATGTCATCTCCTCTACAAATTAACTCATCTCACAAAGCAATTAATTATACTTAATTGTCTTGCATTTAACTTAAGTGGGAAAATTGGGACCCCCATAAATCTGAAGACTAGTCTAAATCTTGCGGTATTGAATGGATTATGGAGCATCATTTGTGGTCAACGCTATTCACACGGGGATGACCGTCTGCAGAAAATTATGAATGCAACTTCGGCGTAAGTACTGATGCAACTAAAAGTTTAAAACCTCATAAATAATTGATAAAATTAAAAAATTCAGAGACTTATCCGAGACAAACTACACAGGACCCCTCCTATTCCTCCCATGGCTTCTCAGACTTGCTCCAGGCCTTACTCGGTGGAACGTTTTTGTTCGTTCTATTAAATCTGTACATTCATTTCTCAAAGAAATTATTCAACACCATAAAGACCAACGAAAACAACGTGGCGATGGCGATGGTAGTGGTGGCATCGACAAAGACTTTATCGATTTATATCTGTCAGAAATTGATGCAACAACTGATTGTGGGTCAAGCTTCTACAAGGAACGAGGAGGTATGGTCAATGGTCATTCACAAACTAGGTTAAAAACAACCAAACCACCACCCCCTTTATCCATCCATCCACTCTTTTTCAGAGCATTCCCTACTGATTGTCCTACTGGATATTTTTATGGCTGGATCAGATACCACAAGTTCCACCCTTTATTGGGCTTTCCTTTTCATGGTATTGCATGAATCGGTCCAGAGAAATATCCACCAAGAAATTGATCTCGTCTTGGGAAACTCTCCACCTTCTTTGGAACATCGCAAATTGTAACACTTATTAAACTGAACATTAAATTAACTGGATTCATAATTAATTTGCGAAATGCTTTATTTTAAGGATGCCATATACAGAGGCGACACTATTGGAAATTATGAGGAAATCATCTTTAGTACCGATGGGGCTTTTTCATAGCACAACTTCCGACACACGTAATTAATTAATTAATTAATCAAATCATTAATGATTATTAAATCAGGTTGTTATAAAACTGTACACATATTTCTCTGAAAATGCCAGAGCTACTGGGGTTCGACATACCGAAAGCCACTGTGGTCATGGCCAATTTATACAATCTAAACTACGACAAGGTATACTGGGGGGATCCTCACAATTTCCGCCCAGAACGATTTCTTGATGAATCAAAAACGAACATTCAAAAATATGAACGGTTTATCCCTTTCTCTACAGGTTAGTATTTTAGTAGACGTAATTTAGAAATTAAGTCCTTGTCCTTCTCAGGAAAAAGAACATGTCCCGGAGAAAACCTTGCAAGAGATCAACTTTTCCTATTCTTTGTCGGACTGCTACAAAAATTCATCTTTGTCGCAGACAACGCCAGCCCGAAACCTACAGATCAGCCAAATTACGGAATCATTTTAAGTGCTAAACCATATTCGGTCGTAATTCGAAGTAGGGTCATTGGTGGCGTCTACTAACCTGCAAACAAATTCTGAATTAAAACCATGTGCATGCGTGCCTTTAACTTTATTCTTAATACATTTAATGAGGTCAATTAAAATACATTGTATGAAAATCATAGACTTTGTTCATCTTAAAAAAGCTTAACAGCAAATGGTCAAGTTGTGTTTTAGAATAATTTGACTAGCATAATTCAAAAGATGACGGCTTTAGAAAAGGCAGAAGAGACTTGACTTGACTGCACAGTTTCTCTCTGTTCTGATTCTGATCGGAATGTTCTACGTCAACTTCTTCTTGGTCGCCGTATATCTTTCCATATACTACAACAATCATATCATTCATTATCCATTCAACAACTAATTAAATAGGTTACCTTATCATATCCCTCCAACTCATGAAGCTTCTTTTCATCAAAAAGGTTTCCTTCAACGCTTAACAAAGAAACTAGCGAATCTGATAATATCTGGACCGGAAAATTTTCAATACTACAACAAAATACATGTGTACATATTTAATTATCACAATCAATGAATGACAATCCTCATAAATTCTCTAATTCACCAACCTCAAGCAATTCTCTTGAAGCCTCAATGTTTTAAGGTTTTGACATTTAGCCAGATCAGGGCTTACCTTCTTTATCTAAACACAGAAAAACCAATAAAATGCTAAATTAACGTATCCTTCAATACATAAAACCAACACCCACCATATTTTTCATACCTGATTTTGATTTAAAATAAGCTCAACCACTTGAAGTCCATCAATTCCAGGGGGAACTTCAGTGATTTGATTTCTAGATAAATCCAAAACGCTTAGAAATTTTAATGAAGCAAACCCTCCTGGGAATACGGTGAGGCTATTTCCACTAAAAACAGAAACATTTAATCAAAATCGTAATCAATCCATCCATAATAATCATCAAAAATGATATTGTATTACCTAAAATTAACATCTTTAAGTTTTGGCAGTCTTTGAACAGAGGATGGAATGATTTTAATTCTATTCTGTGCCAAATAAAGCGTCTCTAGTTTAACCAATTGTCCAAATTGTTCAGGGATGACTTCGATTTGATTAGAATTTAAATTAAGGGATTTTAAATTGATAAAAGCTCCAATATTTGTAGGAATTTCTACTATCTTGTTCTCAGACAGGTCGATACTTCGAAGCACTCCCACTACTTTTACCAATTCGGGAGGAAACTAGAAAAGACATAAAAAATCAGCTCTAAATGTAGAGTTATCTAAAAATGAAACCTTACCCCTTGAAGTTTAGCCTTCGATAAGTGAAACACTCCAGTTTTTTGTGATGTTTCCACATGTTGCTTTAATCCTTGATTACCCATTGATAAGCTTCCCACCCTACCACAGCCCCACCTCCAAAATTTCCTACAATACAAACATTCACACAAAATTAATCCTTTCAAATTTCAAAATTCATGTCTGCAAAATTCAGTCATGCAAAAAGAGTGATTCATGCTAAAAATGTGCTATGTACCTCTCTATCTATGAATAATGTTCAGAGGGGTGAAATTGCGAGGAATACTTGCCAATTTTGAACAATTCCCAAAATATCACAAAATGCAAAATGATTTTGACATGGTCGAAATAGTGAGACTTTGGGCTATGAGAGAAAACTACACAGCGGCAGTTGCCTCATACAATGTGCCTCAACTCAACATCAACCACATTTTTCACACAAGCTTTTTTAAAAATAAAGTTCAAATTATATTTCTAAAATTCTAATCAACGTTTAGTCTGGTTCTTTTTCTGCTCGTATTTTAGTCAACTCTAATAAAAGGAATCGAGAGCTTACTTTTTGTCCCCCATTGGAAATATGGAAAAGGCAAAAAAGGAGAGGAAGAAGAAAGTCAAGAACATGGACCACCACCACCAGCAGACCATCAAGAAGATAGTGTCACCCTTGACGTCGTCTTCCTCTACTGCACCCTCTTCATCGTCGGCATTGACCTCATCCAGAAGTTTGGTGGATGAAAGATTTTCTGGCGTCCTCCACAATCCAATTTACAGATCTGTCCCAAAAAATGAAAAAAAGATTCAAATTGATCACAGATTTCAGGGAATGTTTCATGTAAGACTCCATCATTTTATTTACTTTATTTTACTAGAATTTAACACTCATCCTCTTATGTACATCACATCCCCCCACAATGACACTATGAATCATTGTCAATATTATTGTCATCTCAAATCACAATCCTTCTCCTACCCCCCAAAGAAAGGATCCTCCTCCTTCTCCCCTCTCATGTTTCGTTAGAAATTAATTTCGCCGTTTTTGCAGG
>JAQIWQ010001018.1:0-12521 GCA_034695825.1 Folsomia inoculata
TGACATTGTAAATTAGTAACCTGGAGCTCTTTCTTGTGCATTTCATTAAATCCTCTGGACCGACATTCCAATAGAAATGAAAAACAAAAAGGTTCATGCATGCAAATTGATGATGAAACAAAACCACTTTGACTAACGAGCATGAAGGTCTTTCTTGCATCTATTTTATTTCAGAAACATTTAAAGATTACTAAACAAGCCATATATAGCCCAGCCAGCCTATTTGATCAGATTGAGTAAGGATTATGAGTACAACCCTTAGACTGGACTGAAATTGTTAAGGATTTGTAATCTCATCATCATCAAACACCAAGCTACGCCACACCAAGGAAGGATGCCGGAATAGGTACAGATTATCCATTTCCCTTCATTCTACTAAATCTGAGAAACTGAAGAAGCAATAAAGTTGAGATTGGGTTAAAGTTAAATGTGGCATGGATGAAGGAATTCACAAGAGTGCGTGTGGTTGGGTTGGTGGCTATATGTGGCTTCAATAAAGAGCTTTAATTTTGGAGAAAGTGGTCATTTGTGGGTGTTTTCCATCCCAAATCCCTACAAGCAATAAATGCCCACTACTACGACTTTTACCATTCTCTACACAAACAAACGCTTTTGCACAAAATTGCAAATTATACATCTCACAATCCCAAGCTCATGTAATGTAAAGCTTATTTCCTTTCTGTGTGAACTGAATGATAGTTGTTGGACTGGAAAACTAATTTCGGAAAACAAAAGGAATATCGCCAATCTCGTCCTCATCTCTAGTTCCACTTTTTGGAGTGCATGGGGATGGATATCTGATGCTATGTTGGTGGTGTGACAAGGTCGCCCGATTTAATTAAATGCTTTCACTTACATACATATATTCAGACCATGCATGCACCCAAACTGTCACAGGATAAAAGGACGACTTGGAGTTGGACATGTGATTTAGATGAAGTTTGGTTATCAAGGCGGAATATAATTTGATTCTAATTAAATTTACTATTATGAGAATAATGAATCTCTAAAACAATTGCATGCAAATTTAATACAAAATTACAACCACCATACCGTATATTTTTATAGACCAGTCCAGTCCAGTCGAGCAAAACTTCGTTACGATACAATTGTACTTGTCTCAAAAAGTTTGCAAACGATTATACGTTCACAATAAATGTTTTGAATATTCGTCTATGCAACTCGTAAGCAAAGACATTGACGTAAAAAGGTTATACAATTGTTACCAACTTGTTAACAATATCCATACGGGTTTGAAGTTATTTCAGTAAAAGTTACGCTGTAAAACAGTACAACAGAAAAGTACAAAGTCGTGTTTGTGGCTTTGGTAGGTGGGTCGTACCTACACGTGAACTTTGTTGTATGCCTGTGAAGGAAGCTGGTTGAGAACTGGAGAAATCTGGGCCTTTCTCCCGGACAACTTTCCCCAGCACCATCATATCAGCCGGATATGTATGTGATGTAATGTTGGATGTTGGATGTGATGGTATCCCATTCCCGGGAGTGGAGTGGACGGGAACTGAAACAGCAGAATATACGCTTTCCATAACCATAGAAGGAAAGCATTAGAAAGCATGCAGTACAGTTTGCTTCTGCATTATTATGCGGAATGCATATTGCATACTTGATTCTGATTGCCTTTGTATGCTTTGATTTTAAAATGTAGGAGAAATATCATCATGAATAAAAATTGTACAGTTTTTCATAGAGCTAGAAAATGAAAGTGTAATATGGATATTACTATTATGCTGATTTCTAATCGGGTTATTTACAGTCTATTATTCTAGTGTTACGAAATAACGACATATTGTAATCTGTTTGTTAACATACTATTTTGTAATTGCAGTTTCTATTTTGTTTCTATGTATTTTTGTGATCCCATTCTAAGTCCGATATAACAGTATTACTCTCCCCACTATCAAAAGTATACATAAATAATCCTGCAATTGAAAACTGGTTGAAGAATCATCCCTTCGTGCAGTTTCTGAGTTTTGAGTATTTTGAGAGCATCAGAGCATCAGAGAGTTCCGAAATATTTTACTGTCAATTGCAATGACTTCAATTTCAATGCCAGCGTCTTCTAATGGTTGGCGACGTAACGTTTTGTCGATGGTATGTTTAGGAATCGTCATTTTCTTCATCCTGAGACTTAACCTTCTCTGTTTTGAGGTTTGTTAGTGTTTGTTTTACCTGGATAAACGATCATTATAAATGTATTTAATTCAGTAATGATTCTAACTATTTAGCCTATTTGTTTTGATTTTTATAGAAAATAAACCTACTGTTTCCCTTAGAAGAACAACTAACCGAAACAATGGTCTCAAGTGGCAAACTTCGAATACCTCAAGACGACCCAAAACTGCTGGCGTATATTCGTCGGTTCGTACTCGTACCACCCGCTACCTCCGGTCCTGTGCTCGTAAGTGGGAGGGACGTCCATTTTAAAAAGACGTACGAGCAGCAGCAAGTGTACAGATTCATATTAAATCTTCTCAAAAACAAGGTAAGTAGGTATAAAATGGAGTACGAGGTTTTGAGGTTCAATCGAATTAAGTCAGTGAACTGAATTACGTAAAATTTTAAAAATTGCACTCCAAGACGAACGGGTTTTTCGTCGAATGTGGTGCCCATGATGGTGAATTTTACTCTAATACTCTACCCTTGGAAATGCGACAAGGATGGACAGGTCTTCTCGTCGAAGCGGACCCATTTCCACTAAAAACTTTACTCCTAAGAAATCGACGCGCTTGGATAGCTCCTGTCTGCTTGTCCCCAAACACGTTTCCAATCAAAGTACCAAAAATCTCAAAAAGTATTGTTTCAAAGTTATTTTCTAGTTTTACTCAGGAATTGCCTGGTGATTTTGCAGGTTACAATGAAACAGCACAAGTCTACCACGGGCTGGACGTATTTGAGTGGGTGGGGCAAGTCAAGTGGAGGAAAAGAATTTGACTACAATTCCTTCCAGGCGCAGTGTTTTCCACTATTTTCAATTCTTAAAGCAATCGACATAACCACAGTGGACTATTTCAGTCTCGACATTGAAGGTGCGGAACTTTCTGTCCTGAAAACAATCCCATGGCAAGATGTTCTTATAAGGGTAAGTTCTTGAAATCGTATTTACCAAAAATTGCAAAGGGTTTGCAAAAAATTTACAAATCCTTAAAATCTATTATAATGTTGATTTCAGACGCTTTCTATTGAGGTTAACCAGGATAAGGCAAAGGCGTTAAATGACTACATGACCTCTGTGGGTTACACATTTATCACACATATCAAGAACGGCTTCTCGCACGATAATATTTATGCACATTCAGCAGTACTCTACTCTCAGCCCTTGGTTGATTGAATTCTTCATGCACACCCTTGCTCTACTCAGTAATGTTAATGTATTTATTATCAATGTTTGATAAAGGTTATGGGAATAGTTATTGTATATAGGTTTTCTTAATAATGCATCACTTTGCAAGTCTTTGATCGATTGAATCCAATAAATTCACATTATGTATGCAATATGCACCTTCATCTACAGAACAATAATTGTCACTGTTACTGTCTTACTTCACAATGAATTTATCATTTCAGTTTGTTACAATTATAATTCTTCATTGCTGTTTTTTTAAATGTTCTTACGCTTTTTAGCCCAAAACTTTTTATTAATACTTAGCAGTATGCAAGCTTTTATTGCTTTATATTTGATTACAACTTGAATGCAATGTACAGAAATTCATTCATAAATATTTACAAAATCAAACATTCTGTTATACATAAGTACGAAAGTATGGCAAATACCATATATGGGTCTTATAAGCATTATCATCTATCATCTATCTATGTTTGATTTAATTAGCATTATTAATATTGAGATCCATTGACAAGCCAGATAATCTATATACATTCCAAATTTTAATTGAATTTCTGTCCCGCATACTTGGCCAATTTATTTGTACAGTAGGCGATGAGACTTCCTCTAGATTCCCCATATTCGAGTACATCCTTCATTTCAGTTGGTATTTCCAAGTCTCACGCGTCTTTTCCATACAGACATGGGAAACCCACGCCAACACCACGACACGCCAACATCATACTGTTATATAAAAAGTCATGCATTAATAAACTATTTGATGTCACTGCATGTAAAAATAATTTTTATACCCAACAACTACTTACCATTTCATTGAATAAAACATTCGCATTGTTTCATATCCTCGTGAACAAGCGAAACAAAGTTATTGGTGTGATAAGGATAACAAACGCAGGAAATAGTAAAATCCATAGCAGATTCGCCAGAAAACTGAACGCTTTCGACACGGCTTCTTGTGCCATTTTTTCTACAAATATAATCGATTTACGATACGAATCCTGTCGCAGCAATGATTAGCCTGCAGCAAACTACACAATGCGTATGTTTTACAGAATGCGGTCGTGAACTTGTAGTCAATATAATTTTGCCCTTATATGAAAAAAGTGAATGTCTGCACTTTATTCGGTTACTACTGAACCCAATTCAACTTGTTTTTTATTCTCTACTATTGCAACTGTGCTAAAATAGCGTAGTGGAATCTCTTTGCTGAATGAAGACAACTCCACAAGGTCGACCCACTTTTATATCACATCAGACACTGGCTCAACACTTTTTTCTGCGTACAATTTGCGATACATATGCAACAAAGAGTTTTTGCATAAACACTTGACTTGGTTACATAAGTGTAGACAAACAACCAATGAGCACCACGGATTTGGAGGTGTGTTTGTCTCCGAAATTTGGATGGTTCAAAAATTCAGGAATTTTCTAAATCATTCAAAGAGATAAATCAGGTTGGTTATTAGTTGGAAAATTCAAAATTCGACCATAAGAGATCTATGATATGACGCCATGGGTGCTCCCACTTACTTGGAAATTACATTACCAGCAATTGCGACGTACCCAAGTGCGTAGTGGATTGTATAATGCCGGTTTTAATGGGATAGGAATATCCAACTCCACTTCAACGTAATGCTTTTTTAGTGTAGTATTTACATACGTGGGTAGTTCAATATTTACTGCAAAATAAAACTCGAAGCGAAAATATTTGCATGCAAGTGCATGTGACTCTTGGAAAAACAGCGTTCGTGGGATTATGACGATATTGGAGAGCTATGTGTATTATCTTCAATTTGGAGTTAGTTTTGGGTTATGATTTCCTTTCCTTCCGTGTAATGAGCAATGGCAAAAACCATGCAATTTTGTTGAAGTTTTGTTGAACCTTTGTGAAACTAAGGTTGTATTAAGTTTACACTTACCAAGAATGAATGTGATATTATGTCATCCAATGTCGAAATGCAAATGGGACTACTTTTCGATTTCGACGGCTTAAAAACTTTTCTAATTATGACGCTGGGCATTAAACTCAACCTGGTCTACAATGTGATAGGACATGGAACGCATGGATTGGAAAAAAACAGGGTTGGCTTTATTGTTCTTAAGTAAAACAGAACAGACCAGAACCATCAACAAATTTCCGGGTTCAACTTTGCTTGCCAAAAGTTACGATAAGAATGTCTAAATTGCATACCTACATAGATGTGTAGTGTAGTCGTGTTATTCCAATAATATTTCCCGTACACGAAGTATGTGAACTAAATTACATGACAGTTTACAGTCACAGTTTACTCGTCTTGTGCATCAACTCTAACACCGACATTTCGATTGGTATTGGTTGTCATTGATTGACCGTTTCATCAAATCAATGGGCAATGTTCGGAAGCCCGGATACAATTAATAATTTAAGTTTGATTCCGGGCTTTAGGTGAATGTCGGTTGTTGCAACTACTGAAATTAAATAGTACTAAAGTACGCTGGATTGTGGAATTTCACAGTAGAAAACACGAAGCCGGCTAATTATGCGAGATCCTTGCAATTTTCTGCTAGATAATTCAACTACGTGCGTGCACAAAGATGGTGATGCTTTGTAATTGTTTGGCTACTTTTGCATGAAAAGAAACTCGGGATTTTCGAAATATAAATGAGGAACTGTGCAAACAAATTAATCAAGTTGGATGGTCGAAACTTGTGCCACGAAAGTTGCTGCATATCTAGCTACCTCAAAATAACTGGCAAATTTCGACCATTCGGAGATTTAAGAATGTTTATGAGATTTTACCTTAAACTAATTATAATTTGACATTAAACTTTAAAGGGAATGAATCATTAAACTAAAAGTATCATATACATAAATTCTACATTTATAAGTTCACCAGTCAGAAAATTTAGTCCCTATTCAGTCTGTGCGAGTAAATTATATTGCCAAAGAATAAATCTCAATCCCGCAGATAAAAATAACTCTTCTGAAAACTTTCTTAATTCACTGATTTAACATTCCTCCATATACATTATTCCAAGACATCAATAGCAACATTCTACAGCAATTAACACAACGATGATGTTCTGACAAGATAAAGCATAAACAACATCCTCTGCGTTGTTAAAAACCATGCAGAAATAAAAAGAACATATACGAATCACGCCTTAATTACGCCTTAATTTATTCCACACTTCCACACTTCCACACTTCTACACTTAATCCAATCCAGTTGCTTGCATTGCAACGCAACTGGAATCGGAATCTGGAATGACCTTCACTTTGAATTATGGTGGTTAGCAGTTAGTATTCATTACCGGCATTCATTATAGCGTTAAAAAGCATCATTGAACCACTACAGACAGACAATGCGTTGCGCAACTCAAGGAAAATCCTTCCTCGCTAATAGACACTAAAATAAGAACATAACCAAAGCATGGGTTGCAATTTCCAGTTCTAATGATTTGGTTTGCTTGTGGTTATTCTACTAACCAAACCGACTTCATTAACAGGACAAAACTAAATGTTATCACAATTTACATGTGTAGAATGTCATCTAAGCTGAAATTAAGTGTGCAAAAAGTGCGACGCAGTTCATTTTAATCAGTGCCAGACAAATGTCCCACTAACCAACTCAATCCTCCGCATGCATACATGTCTGAGTTCCGTGTGACGATAAAAAAAAGTAGACAAGGCGAAGGATAGGATCGATGGATATTCCCAAATACACCGCATTATCCCATTGTACAATGCACATTTTTAAAAATTTAATTGCAAACCGTTATGCATCCACTTCTGCAAGCAATCAAATCCTTTCCCGTAAAAGCAGAATTCGTTCGCTTCTACAAAATGTCCTTAACATCAAAGCTTGAGGTCATGCCATGATGGCATTTGAAGTAGCAATACCAAAAGAAGGGAAAGTTGTGTTCCTGTCTGCGATACGATACATTCGTCTTGGTTTTATGTAGGAGGCAAAATGAGACTCAATGTTATTTCCTTTTCTTGATTTTTGGATGGGTTTGATATGGACGAACGGTCGGACGTCAGACAATATCTCATTCACATTCCGTGTCTAAACTGCGAGCTTTGCCCTCATTTATTCTATTCCTGTTCTGTTTCGTTACCTAAAAGAGAACCTGCAACAGGTGGTTACCCTGAAACAGGTCAAAAATTGTTGCAAATTGCCCGGATTCGGGACGGAGGCTAAAGCTTCCATTGGAGAAAGCATGCCAACTTTCGGACTTTCTCCCGAGTTGGGTATCGGGGGTTTTCAAGAATCAATGCATAGCGTTGCAAAGGTTACTTGGCATTTTGGTAGCGTATGCAAGGTTTGCTAGCTTCATTCTTTTATGTACAACTGAACTAAGTATTGGGGAAACGTAATGAACCGATTTTTATGCTTACGACAATGGACTTGAATAGCGGAAAGTATAATAGGTAGGTTCACATACGAATTTATTTATTTTGTGACTAGAAATTTTAGATACAATTCAACGCATTGCAAGATTTTCATTTTGATTGCATAAACATTATGCAAGCTCACCGTTTTAATGATCAGACAAATAATGACGCAGGATATCACATTCTACATAGTATTTTTAAAATTGGTTATAGCACTTCAAAGGTTGAACATGTGTAAAAAAGTGATTGACTCTACATTTTCATACTAATTTGACAATAATGTATGTACTAAGATTAGCACCCTCCAGATCCAAACCCCAGCCGTTTGGAGGTAGTTTCATATCCTGCACAGTTGGTATTCTTTGAAGATTGGGCCATTATTTTCCTCATGGCGAGATCCACAGGGGCATCACCTTCTGCAAAAAGATATGGTTGCATCCCGGCATCGGTGTCCCATTTCTTAATGCACAACAAAAGTAAATGAGATGATTTATGTTTGATAAAATCCTTATTGAAAATACAGAAATACCTTCATCGCTTGTTTCATTGGAATTGTGCTACGTCCCTTAGCTTTCCAGTCTTCAATACACTGTTGTGCATATGACTTCATTTCCTTCATCTCATCCAAATATTCCTGCTTCATCTTTACACCCCATACGTCGTCCAAATACTTCTTACGTTCGTTGTGGCATTGTTTGTTGGACTGTTTAACAAAGACGAAAATAAATTATTATGAAAACCCATCAGGATGGTGAATAAAATACATTTCACAACTTACGGCTTGGGCTTTGTTGTAGAGCGCGATGTCCTCAGCTTTCTGACGTCGTTCAGTCTTCTCTTCACATTCACGTTCAAAGTTCTCCTCGGCCACAAGAAGTTCACGAGCCCATTGTCGAGCAGGATGAAGGTCACATTGTTTCCATCCTTCATCACTACGATTTAAATACATGGGTGACAAATAGTTGTATGAGTACGAGGGTTTGAATGGGTTTCCAAACATTTTGAGGCAAACAAAACTTTACAATATTGACCTCCAATCCAACCCTAGCCACCCAGACTTGTGGAAATGTTACGTTGTACACTGTAGACAGAATTTGAGATTCAAATAATTGGAACGTCGTTAAAATACTCAGGGACAAAACTAATATGAAAGTAACTACGGAAAAGTCTGACGTCATTAAATCATAATATTTGGTAATTCGTACCGCTTTCTCCGGTTGAAATCGGCAATAACTTTATCCATTAGTCTATCCTGGCCTGATTTCTTTTTCAATGCTTTCTCTTCCCACTCAGACTCCCTATGACAAAAAAGACAATTAAACTTGAGTCCATCACATGAAAAAAATGTTTCGTTATTGTATTTTAGCCGCGTAGTATTTTTCCATACCATTTGTCTTTAAGTTGATCATACTCATTCGCTCGGCCTTTCTTTTCTGCCTTTACTCTCTCCAAAACTTTAGCAGCCGCTTCAGATTTTGCAATATTGTACGCAACTTTTTCATCAATGAGCTGCCGACGAAATCATCATCAAATCAGAACATTGTTATGTAATATTTTCAACGAACCTGTTTCTCTTTCGCCTTCCTGATAGCATCAACTCGGCGTTTGTAATCAATGTATTCATCAACTTGACGATCAATTTCTTTTTCATGAGATTCTACATAGGCGTCAGCTGCTAGCTTGTCACCAATTTCTTCAAACACTTCGCAACGCATGAGCTCCTGCTTGCGTTCTTTCTATTTTGGGTGGAAGCTGTTTTTAATTTTTCTCTCATCAAAAATTATTAACATTAAACCCAAGCTCACCTGATCATCTTCGCAAGGTGGCTCAGCTATATACTTTTTGTACTTTTCAGGAAGATCCGGCAAATTCTCGGCAATCACTTGTTTCATACAACACAACTCTGCATTGATTTCACACTGTTGTTCACGACCCCTTCGTTCCACGCACTTGAGGAGATCACAGAGTCTAACCATTGAAAAATTACATTAGACATATAATACTCAAGAGAAGTTGTTCATATATTTGTGAGATAATTACTTTTGGTTGACCTTTTTCTCGTTCTTTTCTTGCCCAGAGTAATCAGGCCTGCTGAAATTGGGGTACATCATCTTTTTGTAACATTTTTGTACAAACATTGGACAATTGGAATCATCTTGGTCTCCACTTTTAGACTTCATCTGCTCAATCTCTTGCATCATCTGTAAATAATATTACAGATCTCTACACGAACTTTTTCCACAAAATATTAATGTCCTTTGCCCAACAAAACCACAATATTCTCATTCTCACCTTAGAGTAGGCCAACGCTGAATGGAAATCACGAATCAACCCTTTACGATACAACATGAGTTGTTTTGCTCTCGCAATTTGAGCGTCAGACTGTGATTTCTTTTCCCTTTTAAAATCCTCCATGAGTTGTCGGGTAGATTCACGCTCCATTTCCTCTTTTTCTACTTCCTTTTGCCGTTTGCGATCCAATAAGCTCTGAATGAAGAAAATAAAGATTTCATATAATATAACATCACTAAATTCGTAAAACACTTCATAGTCTTTTCCTACAAACCTCCACCGTAAAGTTCCACTTGGCCTGACGTTGTCTCGACTGTAACCTTTGACACTCCCGTTCTCTACACCATTCCTCATCCTCTTGACGTTTCCTCTCACGTTCCGTACTCTTTAATTTCAGCTCTTCCAACTTCGTGATTGGGATCACCAGCGGGGGCATTGATCTTCGGTGACAACATCGAGCCAGTGGGCGCCTCACTTGATCCGTGATCAGAGTATTTTCCACACACTGAGTCCATGGACGACATGGTGGACCACGAATGGGGGGTTCTTGTGGTGGCATACGGATTTCCAACTGTTTCTTTTTCTTTGGTTCAATCCTTGCATGAAGCATCGAGTCGGGACAAAGTTGATGCGGCACAGTTTCATTCGTGATAGCTAGAACGCAATTTCACAATAAATTATGTCTCAAACAAATCACATGACAAGGCCATAACTTACAAAGCGTAACTTACTTCCACCAAGATTTGTGACCATCTGAGGAGCAGCCATCATGGTGACCACTTGCGGTACAATCTGATCCGGTATCATAGCCAAGAGATCAGGTCTTGGTCCCGTCTCGACATATTCTTCTGGTTCCACTGGATCTGGTGGCCAATTTACAACGATAGGTTGTTTGTGGTCGATTACAAATTCGGGTTGCGTCGGAAGTGAAAAGGCAACGCGACATGTATATGGTGGAAACTCTGCACATTTGACGCCCGCATCCATGAAATTCTTTGGACGTGGTGGTGGGAAGGTACATGGTGGTGGTTTCTGAAAACAACAAGGAACAAGGACAAATTACAGCAATGATTAATTAATTGGGATGGATGGACTGGGAGTTATGATTGGTTAAATATCTAATCTAAGGTTAAATATCTAAGCTACGCTATGGCTTACACAACTTGGTTCTGCACAGCCGTTCATCTTGCAGTTTTGATTAGCCTACTTCGTGGTCGGTCGACAACTTTCACTGTTATTTATTGACCAAACAGGGATTCTTTCTTTGTTTACAGCTTCTAATCGACTTCAATCTTCCTTTCTTCAACCAGACAGTCCTAGTAATTCAAACATTCAATTTATTATAAAATCTGATGAATAATTTTGTTTGTTTTTGTCTGCATTACCAAGGTTTAAAACAAACCCCCTTAGTTACCCCAAGATTTTCCATGTTAGAAGCTTCAGAGTTTTCTAGAGAAACTCTGATCGCAGCTTCCGTCAGCTGGTGGAGTTGGTGCCTTTTCAGTTTAAGATTTGGTGCTTTTAGGGAGTTGTTTCTTTGCTGTTTTTTTTGTAATCCATTTTGGGATTCATTTGGGAGGTTTGGCTATGATGTGAACTAGAACAGGAGATACATACAGCTGACCTCAGAAGGTTCAACTTCCGGGATAAAAATATTCAAGTACCCTCAGAGAAGAGAATCCTGAGAGGTAGGAAGAGGGCTGAAATTTTCCTCTGGAATCCCATGGATTATACAAAACATGAATCAGCAGACTAACAACTCCCTTAAAAGCACCATCTCAAAAGGAAAAGGAACCAACTCCATCAGCTGACTGAACGGAAGACGATGGGAACTTCTCCAAACTTCGAGAAACCGACCATCCACCATCATAATAAAAATCTAAAATAAAATAGTCAGAATATCATTGGCTCTCTCCTAGCAAAAAGCAACCGTCAATCCTTGAAATTAAAAGAGTAAAATTAATGGAAAGTCATACCGAGTCGGCAGAATTGTCTATGATGGGTGGAGACGATTCGGAGGTACATTGGTCGAGGAAAGACAGAAAATATCAACAAGCTATTCAAGGTCTATGTCTCTTTTGCAACAATAACTTTCCAAGGAACAGAGAAGCTCAAATGGGCGCAAGTGGGAAAAAACATCACTCAAATATTCCAAAGTTTAAAAGGAGTTTCGGCTTTTTGGCTGCTGAGCTTGGGGTCAACTTCCAAATTCGACAGGGTCAGGGTGGTCGTGGTCACCAAAACTGGAAGGACACCAACAGAATTGGTAATTAATTGTAAATATTTGTCACAGCTTTTGATTTAAAAGACTTGTTTGACAAATAATTTTAAATGTTTTGGCTTTAATTTAGAATTGTCCTTCATATCGGAGAACGTCCCCCTTTGTTCCAACTGTTTAAAAATGTTGGAGCAAGTAAATTCTCTATTTCTCAAACTACAAAGTGTTAAATATCAACTCCAACAGATTGTAAGTCAGATAAGGGAGTT
>JAQIWQ010001019.1:0-12515 GCA_034695825.1 Folsomia inoculata
CGTAATGAATTAGCACAACCGAATAATTCCAACGTCACTCACGGATCCAGATTTACCTGGTAATTAAACTACGTAGGCACGGTGTTATGTCTACATTAGTCACTCTATTTTTATGACAGGAAAACCTACCATCTCACATTGAGCATTCGTTGACGTAAATTATCAGGAAACATTTGATTTATTGGACATGTACAATGTTGCGCGATTTTTGAAGACAACTTTTTCGAAGGTCCTGGAATCCCTCCATCGTTGGTATCCATTTTGTGAAATAATTCCACTACACTGATAAACGGCGGATATTAATAACCTAATAATTTAATATATATTGGAATAACTAGTTGATGTAGAATTACTGAGTGTAAAGAATTCTGTCTCACTAAAAGTAACAAACGCCCGAACCAAAAGTTATAACCTGTGAATTATTCCAATAAGCCCGACTAGATATGTATCCCCGTTTTAAGGGTCGCCTCGACATTTGCAAGTCATTTGATTGATATTTGCACATCATAGGTCCAAGATAAGGAATCGGCATTGTCGATTGCGAACAGAATTGCACTTTTATGTGTGTGTATAAATGGAATGGATCAATTCACTTAACACACGGCAGGCAACCCATCCACGTTATTAAAGCTCTTCATTTGTAAATGCTTTCAAACTTTATTAAATTTTTATGGTCGGATTGAGATGAGTTGATCGTTTGTAATTTTTGGTCTCCAATGAAACGCCTTAATTTGTTTCCTTCAATTTGTACACACAGTCCTGCTGACTCATTCCGAAACTGCATGTGAGAAAATCTCCTTCATAATTCAAACGTACCATCATTACCGAATTTTTAATCGTACATTCTCCATGGTGATTGCTATGTTTAACATAATTATTAAACAAATCACTGAGAGGAGAAAGTAACCCTCTGTAGTTATTCTGCAATCTTATAAGGTTGAGATTAAACGCCAAAACCATGGATTTGAGATTTATGTCGTTTTTTTTGCTTGCGTTAATTGATTTCAAGATGCAGTCCATATCCCAAAATTACTGAATTGCCAAATGCAAATACATAGAATGTAAAAATATAGTAGTGTTGCTTATAATCAAAATTTTTAAACTTTTTTATTTTCTTTTACAACACTTGTTAGCTAATACTGCTTTTTAATTGTTATAATATATTACAATAATATGTCGTTTAATGAAATTAAATTACAGGTTCAATACTTGCGTTTGGCTGGCAGTGAAAGTGGTCGGGATGGGAAAACCTACCAACTAAATTGACTTGCACTTTCGTATAGGTAATGAAATTTATTTTTTATTAAAACAAATTTACAAATGTGATGAACAAAAGTGAAAAACTTAAGGTAAAGCACACCCACACCTAAAACAAACAAACCCCAGTCTTTACGTCATCGCGAGTTGCTTTTCTCCTACACCGACTATAATACATAAAAATTCTAACTCCAGCTAAGAAAGTGCAACGCCTTATGCATTTCTAGCGATTCAGGCTTTTGTGGTTGATACGAGGTACCAAATAGGGGTTTAAACCTGGGTTCACTAATTAATCACATATGTAATCGACTTATGTTTAGTTTTTTTTACTCACTAAAGCTGCATAGTTTAAGCTTAACAGACACGCGAATATTTCGAGTAGAGGGAACGCATACTAATGTGCAACACCTCCCCTTAGAATTAAACACTGCACAAATTAGTGGACTGTAAGTTGTAAGGTAAAACGGAGCAACCAATAAATAATTCAATAAATACCAAGTATTATTATTATTATAACCAAAGCTTACGAATTAACCAACAGTTGTTAGTAGGTTTTTCAACGAGATTTCAAAAACTTCCAACTGGTTGACACAGACTTTCACTTTTTCCATGTCTAAATCAGCATCAACATTTGGTTGAGCTTTATAATAGGTCCCGAAGACTATGAACCAACAGGCTTTATAGAACCAAAAGCGTTCATCCTTGGCTTTAGTTCATTAATTATTCTTCTGAGAAACCGATCTGCAAGCTCATTGTTATTCATTCCCTCAAGACAATTTAATATTTGAATCAAAGTCCAACACAAATGGAAATTGTTCCAACCAAAACGAAAATCATAAATTTCATAACAAAAAGCCAAAAACTTTATAGGAGATTGTTTTTGTGTAAGTATTCCTAATATTTGATGCAATATAATGGCTGGATGCAAAAACCCTCGGGGGTCATCCATATCGATAAATTCTACCATGTACAAGAATGTTGCAATGGCAATATTTATGTCGTCCACATTAACAACTATCATACGTACTGTCTCAAATACTGAATTCTTTGAATTTCCTTCATACGATGGATATTGTTTGATATCGAGTGTATTAAATAACATCTCTAATGATTTGTTGTTTTCACGGCGGTTAATAAGTGCTTTTACAACATATTTAATTACTAAAAGGGTATCAGATTGATTAATTAAGCCTACCTTGTAGTTTTCAATGAAATTATTACCGATAGCAACAACTTCATCAACCGAAGCCCACCGTAATGACATTTTCAGCAATGTCAAATGTAATTTGTGCTTTTGGAAACGCAAATGCAAAAGAATTTTAATTTTCATTTCAAAAATATTGTCAAATATGACACTGTACATTTTCCTTGTAAACAAACGTTTTAGATTGTCAGTACTTGCTAAACCTTCCAGGACATCAATCAATTCCATAAGTTCTTCTTCAGACAATCTGCCATATTTTGATAGACACTTAATTATTTCTCCAAGTGACCAAATGCCTTCGTACCTATCAACCACACCATTGCTAACTGAATCCAGAATTTCAGTCCATAGTGATACCAACAAATCATCCTGATTTAATGGTTCTGAAATATATGCTTGGATTACCTTGACAACTCTTATGAGCCATTCTCTACTAAATACATTTGAATTAAAGCGAATAGAAAACATCAACGATTGGTCGTAGTGTCCCTTTTTCATTAACCAATTCAATGTAACATTTGCAAATACGTCCAAATGACAGATTTGTTTGGACTTTATCAATAAATTCACTAATTTTACCACTTGTTCATCTTCTGCTAATAGAAACCGCTGAAAATGAAATCTATTAAAAAGTCCAATATCAACTGTTTCATTCCAATTTTGAAAAATTAATGCCTGGGCTGGAAAAGAAAAAAAACTAAACATTGTAGTCTTGATAGAATGCCAAGCTTCTGTTAATTCACTAGGATGTTCCATTAGACAAGACATTTCGTACTGCATTTGATTAAATAAATCAATTTCTCCATTCCGTTTGAGCAGGTTGGAAATCATTGCCAAAGCTGGTAAATTGAACTCCTGACAATTGTATGCATTCAAATAGAAATAATTTGTTACAGATTCTTTAAGTAGCACGAGAAGTTCCGTGGTTTTTTTAGTTACATTTTCATTCTGAAGTACCACCATAAGTTCAACGAAACATATCATTAATGTACCCTCAGAGACATGACCACTATCGACCATATCGACTAAAAATCGAGTTAAGGTTTCAACTGGTAGTCCAGCTTTGTCATATATGTCTTTGCCAAATAACGCCAGTATACGTTTTGTTAGTCGGTGATTTAATCCATGCCGGTGCCTAACAAATTGATGAATTTTATGACAATTTTGCAATTGCGATTGGGAAAGAGTAAAAGATAGGTCCCACCAAAATCTCTTTAGTAAAAGAAGGCGAATTTCTAAGCCATCAGTTTCCAATGCCTGGTTAAGGTTTTTCTTATAAAGCTCTGAAACGCTAGCGCAAATCTGCCCATCATTTACGGCTAATTTCCAAAATTGGATGAACAGCTCTGCTACTAAAGCTTTATTGCCCAAGTTTGTAAACGTTTGGCAAATCCAAAGTGAGATAACTAAATTTGTTTATGAACATCCAGTTTCGTAGAACCTTCAGATTCATCTCAGTATCACTACTTGACAGCATAAAGTCCCTAATCAAACTGTGTGACGATATTTTGCAGCCTCTTAAATCACATCCTGGTCCAGAGTTGTCATAATCTACCCGACACATGGAGTAAGTTTGGATTAACTCTACTGCCTCTACAATCTCCTCTCGGTCTAGTTTTCTTTCCTCTCTGTCCATGTCGCTTTTGTGTGACATGTTGGCATCTTCATAAAACTCGATCAATCTGAACAACTTTTCTCCATCGGCATCGAAATATGCTAACATGAAGAGAATCTCTACAGCCAGCATACCAATGCTTCCATTCATTAATTTTATGTCATCCAGAATAACACTCCATGCCCTAAATGTAGTTGAATTGTAATTGTAGTCAACATTCAATGGATAATCCATCATTTTTGTACTGTCTATATGAAATAATTCAAGGTATTCAGGCACACCAAAGTTTTTCCTAACAGAATGAACACGTTTGTGCTTTATGAATGAAATTGCCTGTTGAAGTACAAGCGGAAAATGACCCATCGTTTTACATAATTCAATTGCATCAGACAACAAACCCCCTGAACCCAATCCACCCATCACCATTTTGACAGATTCGTCTGGATTCAGCATTTCTAGTTCAATATTTTCCCCCGCGTTATTCAGCGCCAACTTATTCCTAGTGGTCACAACTATTAAAGGTGTATTGTCCAGCAGGCTTTTACAACCTTGGATGAGTTTCTCAACCAAGCTGTTAATTTTATCAACATTATCAATTATTATCAGAATCGGCTTTTGTCTAAGTTTCCTATTGTAAACCTCTAGAAAGATGTCGACTATATCCTTATCCGATTCTAACTTGGAGGGATTGAAGACACTATTATCTAATCGTTTAATAGATGTCTTAAAACTTTTTTCACTGTCACCATGAATCCAAATGCAGCTTCCCTGTACGGCATTCAGGAACTTCATTCCAAATCTTCTGACCAGCTCGGACTTTCCCACGCCACCCAGACCACTTATTACAACCAGGTTCTTTTTCTGTTGATAGAATGTGTCCAACATTTCAATTTCATTCGTCCTTCCTACAAAATTTGCAGTAGGTTTGCATAATTCAAATGAGATTGATCTGTCAACTTCGGAATTGGTCGTCCCTGATTGATTACTCCAAGTCGTAGCGGCCATTTGAACGATTGTGCATGACAGATCAGGATATTGACCGTTTAGGGCCTCTGCAATGATCATAAATGCCCGTCAGCACTAATATAAATTTATTCAACATATCACTACTAACCAGCGACTGACAGCAAGTTTTCTGAAACTAAAGTTGCATAAAGCCTTCCAACCGTTGCCACCTTTCCATGAGACATGACCCAATTACTCAAGATCTTAATGAGAATCTCTTCTATGTCCATTGAGGTGTTATTGTATGACTTATCCCACTGACCAAAATCTGGTGATGGAGTTTCCAATGAATAATAGAACTTCTTCCAATTCTGTATGAGTACAGGATGGGTAATAAGAATTTTCACAACTTCCAGAAAATCCACCTTCGATTCACCTAAAATTAGTAACAAGTATAATATCATATTGCTTAATATCCCCTGCAAACATTGTTTGATACTAGTAATGTTAGTTCGTTTAAATTACCAGAAAGTTTTAATTTTTTTGTAGGTCCTGCAATTTCTCCATCGTTGCAATCCATCTTGAAAAATAATTCAATTACTCCGATTGACAGCGGGTATTAATAAGTCAATAACTTAATATATTTTTGGGCAACTGGTACATGCAGAATTACTGACTGTAAAGAATTCTGCGCAATTAATGGTGACCAACGCCCGAACCAAAGGTTATAATCATTTCATACGATAAACCAGATAAAGTGTCCACTCGACATTCTCAAATGAGTTGCTTCATATTTGCACATCATTGATAAGATTACCCTGAACAATGCTTCTGCACATTTACGGGACAGATATGTACATATGGAATGGTTCTACTCAACATTGCAGGAACCCCACCCCCGTAATTAGAGCTCCTCATTTGTATTTGCGTACAAACTTTACCAAATTTACATGAGCTGATTGAGGTGAGTTCCTCGTTTTCAACTTTTAGTCTCGAATGAGTCCAATGCATGTTTCATTTGTTTTGGTTCTTTCAATTTTAATCGTTCCCTTCTGTGGATGCCTTGCCGAGAAAATGATTTTTGCACTACCGCTACGTAAATGTTGGAGAAATGACACCTATATTCTTCATTTTTGCTGTATTTACGTATAAATTGTATTAGTTACTTGCAGATAAATCGTAAGGTAGCATCGCAACTCTGTTAGCAATGGACAATGGCCGTTATCTAGCAGTTTTGTTCAAAGTAATCTTATCAATGATGTCTAAATATGAAGCAACTCACACTAAATATGGGAGTAGTTATCATCTGAGAATGATTCACAGGTTATAACTCTCGTTCGGGCGTTGGTTACTCAGAATTCTTCACAGTCAGTAGTTCTACTTGTACCAGATCTACCAATAATATATTAAATTATTGCGTTATTATATCCGCTGTTAATTCTGCATCCGTTGTTTAGTGTTTGTAGTTGAATTATTTCTCAAAATGGATGGCAACGATGGAGAGATTCCAGGACCTTCGAAAAAGTTTAAACTTTCTGGTAACTAAAATGAACCAAGATTCCATTTTGCCGGGGATATCAAACAATGCGTTATTTTGCTCAGAACTTATTTTAGGTGAATCGAAGGTGAATTTACTGGAGTTTGTGAAAATTCTTGTAATCCATCCTGTAATCGTACAGAATTGGAAGAAATTTTATCATTCATTGCCACCACCTTCACCAAATTTTTATCAGTGGAATAAAGCATACAATAACACCTCAATGGATATAAAAGAGATTTTCATTGAAATATTGAGTCATTGGGTCATGTCTCATGGAAAAGAGGCTTCAGCGGGAAGGCTTTATGCAGCTTTAATTTCAGGAAAATTCATGTCAGTTGCTGGTTAGTAGTGATATGTTGAATGAAGTTATATTTGTGCTAACGTGCATTCATAATTACAGAAGTTTTAAATGGCCAATATCCTGACCTGTCAGGCACAGTGGTCAAAATGACACCTACGACTGGGAGGAATCAATCAAGAATGACCAATTCGGAAGTTGACAGACCACTCTCATTCGAATTGTGCAAGCCTTCTGATAATTTTGTCGGGAGGAGTAAAGAAATTCAAATGTTGAACACATTTTACCAAGAGAAGAAAAACCTGATGGTTGTAAGTGGTCTTGAAGGTGTGGGTAAGTCCGAGCTGCTCAGAACATTCGGAATATATTTCCTCAACATTGTATATGGGAGCTGTATCTGGATCCATGGCGACAGTGCAGAAAGTTTCAAGACGTCTATAAAACGATTAGCCCATAGTGTCGACCTCAACTTCGAGTCGGATAAGGATATAGTTGACATCTTCATAGAGGTTTACAATAGAAAACTTAAAAAATGGCCAATACTGATAATAATTGACAATGTTGATAAAAGTAACACTTTGGTTGAGAAACTCATCCAACGTTGTAAGCCACTGCTGGACAATATACCTTTAATAGTTGTGACCACCAGGATCAAGTTGGTACTGAATAATGCAGGAGAAAATATTGAATTATAAATGCTAAATCCAAACGATTCTGTCAAAATGGTGAGAAATGGATTGGAGTCGTGGCTTTCTGTACCTGATGCAACTAAATTTTGTGACACGATGGAGCATTTTCCGATGGAGCATTATAATTCCATTTAAATATGACTCTTGCAGATAAAAATTTCATTTCCAGTTGATATCAAGTATGTAATATTTCATCCATAGTGAACATCACTTCAATGACATCACTGATAATTAAAACATTTACAGAACTGTATGAAATATAAACATTGTAATTATCACACACCTGATCTACATAAATCAGGTATTGGAAAAGCCAGTTGTGAAACAATTTATTAAACCCCAAGATTTATTCTCAAACCCATTTAATTTTCAGTATATGTATTTTGCATCACTGTACTGTAATGCTATTGTCTAAGCCGTGCTGCAATTTCCTCAAAAATATCTCCATGAGCAAAGGTATAAGCTCTTGTATGCCACATTGCATTTATAAGTCTCTCATTATCCGTCTCATCAAGTGGCAAATTCTCTGGCAGACTTGGATTTAAACGGTAGAAATACGCTTGGGCACATTCGCATGTTAAACGTGCATTTCCAACCACATCACCGTCGGTTTTCGTTGCCTGAAAGATCAAATAAGAATAAATGTCATACACTTCATCAATTATCAAGGCAATCATTCAATTAATTAACACTTAGTTAATAGCTAATTTCTAATTAATTATCTAATTCAAATTTGAATTTCATTTAACCGACGTTGTTGTAATCAATTTGGAAAGAAGGGATATGCCATTGTGGACTTCCCTCGGAATGAGAACCATATAAAAAAAAAGTAACTAGCAGTCCAAATAGTGATTCTAAAAGTGATGACAACACTATCCTTACTATTGAAAACAATGTATTTACCTCATTGATTAGCAAGTCCACAAAATATGACAGCGTTCCATTAAAAACCATTTGAGCTTGTCCGGGAAGTGTGCGGCTCACATTCAAACTAGTGGGTGGAGGGTTTTCCAGCCATCCTTTAAATTTGCCCGCTCCTATGGATACAACTGTTGCATTTTTTAAACTCCGACTGTCAACAACTTGCAACGCTTGGAATACTGGATTGTTACAAGTCATTCCACCATCGACATGTTCAACACCCTTTTCATCTGTGAACGACGGGAAAAATGAGGGTGCTGCCGTAGAGCATCGCACAACCTGCCAAATAGGGGTCCTTGCAGATTCGTTGTGAAAATTGGTAAAAACTTTCGATTGCATTTCACGACAATTCCCATTGATGGTGGTTGCTGTCACTATTACTCTAAATAAAATTTAAAAGGTTTGTACAAAGTAAAGAATTTAGTAGAGTTATACCTCGTAGAATTAGGAATGCTCTCCATAAGTCTGTCCTCCGGGAATTCATTCTTAATGATTTTCAAAAATGCAGAGAGATTTGCCTTTCGACCTGAAAAAACCTTATCCTTAAGACCAAAGTATAACCGCTGTATCTCTGCAACTGATCGTCCGTCTGCCAATAACAGGGCGATCATGCCACCAGTACTTGTTCCCACAATAAAGTCAAAAACTTCGGAAATATTGGTTCGGCACAGCTTCTCAAGTCTTCGCAACATTGTCAATGTCAGTAGGCCACATGTGCCACCACCGTCGATGCACAAAATCCTTAACCCTCTGCCATTACCAGCATCGGACGGTCGATGAACAATTGGTTGCGAAGGAATAATTCTGTAAACTATTCGAATTATTAATATAAACATGGAAATACATTTAAAACGTATAGTATGGCTCTCACTAGAATGGTCAGCACTTTCGCAACAAGACTCAAATGCTGGATCATATGGTTGAGCAGCATGGCGTAAAACATATGTCACACAATTCTGGTCACCAGCCAATCTTTTCGGAAGTATCTCATTTTTCCAATGATCAGATTCCATAACAGCAGGCCAAAAAATCAACACTGCCTGAAGATTTGGAATGAAGTCATTCTAGAACAAATTTAAAAGCGTTGCAATAACATTTTGCTTAAAATTAAAAGTTTCAATTTCTCTGATAATTTTACCTGGAATGCTACTTGAACGGCCGATAAATCTGTGCTTTCTTCAATAGCATTCTGATGATTTTGAATCAAACATTTTATCATATATGCAACCATTTCATGTCGCATATGCACGCAGCCACTAGTCCCAATGGTAGTAAACGGGTCTCGCAAGCAAGCGATAAAATTAAGAGACCTGGGTTCATCAAACGGAAATCCGACATCTTTGAAAAGGGCAGAATTACGAATTAATTGCCCAGCAGTATTTGCTCCATGGCATGCATAGGTGCTGGCGAGTCCATTCGTAATAACTTTTTTAAAAAAGTTACCAATCATTTTTATAAAGGTATTCGACACTGAGCTCAATTCTTTTTCAATCGCGGAAGCAATTTTAGTACCTGAAATTTAGCTGTCTTTAGTTCATAATTTGTTTCTTTTAGTAATTTATGTTCAAACAGGCTTATCAGCTTTTTCAGAGCAGTATCGAAATTATTTGAAACAAATTGATGAGTAATATAGAACTTACAGTCGATTCCGTTAATAATGGCAGTAGCTAAACCCACCACCATGATAGCTATAATTGCATCTTTTCCAGATATTTTTGCTTTGTGTGTATTATTTTGCAAAAGAAAAACAAGTGCTCTGATCGGACAATAACCAACGGCTAAAAGTGGAGTGATTTTGAGAAATCGGTTGTAAATCTCATTTTCAAGATCTTCCCATTTGGCTGTCCTTAATTCTAGATTTAGTGAATAGATGTAATTGGGAATACATATTATAGTACCTTTGCATTTATAAAAAGTTCATGAATGAAAGTCACTTTTACCTTCATCGTTACACAAGTCAACAACGAAACTCCCTAAACCTCCAATTGCATTATGTAGCAGTCCGCCAACAAAAAATGCAAAAAGACAACCCATTCCAAAGACAAGTGGGCCAAGTAGTATTTCAAGGCCTGCAACTCCCCAACAGGCGTCTTTTGCAGCTTCTGCCCATTGACCAGCACAAAGATGTCGGATACATCTTACTCCGCCAAAAGCAGTATTGAGTAGCGGAATAAGCTTTATTACGTTCCAAACTGCTTTACTATCCAACAGACGGAGAACTTGGTTACCAACAAACCGTAAAAGATTTTGACAGGTCACCGTAAACCCTGACAAGCCTAAACGACACAAATCAAATAGTTCTCCCAGCTTTTGTAGAATTGTTTGAATTGGTATGTTAATGTTTTGGGACATTTTTGCTTAAAGAGTTGGACGTGTACCAGCAGACAATTTCTAACAACAAATTGTTTAATAAATTTACATTCAGTGTGAACACCAAACTTGAAGCCTAATTCAGACCGAATCCAGTTTTTATTGCAGTGGGGACTCGGTACCAGCAAGCCGATCCATTAAATTCTTTATGGGTTTTTGTGATATGCACTTGAATAATCCAGTAAGTTATGTGTGGTGTCTTCATTCCAGTTTACCTTTTTATGCAAATTATTATCTGTATAATGTAAGCTTAATTCAATTGAAGAATGGAATTTAGGTTACTGGACAATAGGTTTACAATCGATGTGATAAAATAAATCCGTCTGACCGGATATACCATATCTAACATGTCGGTCTGTCCCGTGGGATGTTTGTTCAGTCTGCATTTAGTATTGATATCAACGGGATACGCAGTTGAAGCGATGTACTTTAGAATTATATGCTGCAAAAATATGAAGCACTCCAATTTCAACCATTCAATTTTAAAAATAAAGTTATTTTTGCGAAAATTTGAAGCGACAATACTTTTAAAAAGGACTACCCCCTAGGACTATAGTTTCACTACTTCATCTATTTCATTCTCTAGGTATTGGACAATGAGTTCACATTTACTCACATTTATTGGTGGCATAAAATAAATCCGCCTGACAAAAAATTTACTTTGTCTACATGCCGCCTGATAAGTGAGGGGATTATTAAGCGTATATATGCAGTTGGATTATGCCACACGCATGACTTTGTTCTGGGCAATATTTAGATAAAAACCAGCACGTAAAGTAAATGTTGGTCTTGTTTATCATCAAATTGGGGTCGTGGATTAAACGTTCATACGACTTGAGCAATGCTGAAAAGATATAGTACTCGAAAAACTCCATTGCATCAAAAGCTTATGTATAAAACTGACCAATTTTATCATTCTCATAATTATTAAGATAAGCAGTCTCAATATTTATTTTAATGTAAAAATTTAGCACATGTTCAGCAAAATTGGGACGCTGTATACGTATATGCAATATTTTATCCGTTACCTTATCATTCTACACTTACAGTTTACAATTGCTGTAAATACAATTGCAGTTTGCTGATTCAGCTTGAAATTGTCATATTCGGGGAAGAATAAAGCTTTTTTCAATGCTGCATTACTGCATTTATTGGTGGCATAAAGTAAATCCGCCTGACAAACAATTTACTTTGTCCACATGCCGCCTGAGGGGATTATTAAGTGTCTATGCAGTTGGATTATGCTACACGCATGATCCAATATATACCAATGTGGATTTGTTATTCGCTACCAATTTACATACAGGTTAAGCCAATTGTCCATTACGGATATGCCTGTTAATGGTGCACTCTATTAACTAGCAAATGAGAGTTTTTATACAAAAAAGCTTCTATTGGTTTTGGATATAGGGTTTCATAATGAAGACTTAAAGTTTATGCACGTACTATGATTGTTCTGTTAAGAAATCCTATATAAATTGTAACACTTATCTGACCGTTCCAGTCTGACCACCGGCCTGCACACACGCATCTCTCCTGCTCTCTCCATCGATGGATTCTTGAATATTCATCTGGTTGTGGGTGTGTTCCATCGAGCAGGGAACCAAAGCTACCGGGGGTGAACCTTGTCCACTCACCATCCTCCACCCATAGCTCCCCTACTCAGCCACACCCAC
>JAQIWQ010001020.1:0-12514 GCA_034695825.1 Folsomia inoculata
TACCCACCAAGTATTCCAATCTCTGCTGGTGAGTCGATGGAGCTTAACATGTCGAGAAAATTACCTGCAAGAACAAATTCAATGCATCCGTATCAATAAGTAACGTCCTTGGAATGTACACTAAGGAACGTATACACGATGAGTTGAGATTGAGAGAAGGAAAGAAAGGATGTTACCTCTAGTAGCTATTTATAAAAATTTCCTAATTGGAAGAGGTTAAATATAGAAAAGTGGAGAGTTTGAGTGCCACATGCCCCCCATCTAACCAACCACCAATTTTATCATTATCAGGCAGCCAATCTTTTTTAACCACGCAATAGGGTAGGGTATATGCTAGCCTGGTTCCAGGGTGAAAGGATTCTTCGTGATACTAATTCATGGGAACAGTATGAACATATAAATGAGTTGTGATTGGCATTGGCTGGGTGAGGAAAGTTAAAGAGAAAGTGGAATGTGTAGACAATTCCCATTTTAATGACTGGCTCTAGTTTAGCACCCTTCTTCCATCCATCCATCCACAAACCGCAGCAGGTAACCACATTTCCTAGGATCTGATCTGTTTGCTTGGTCAGATAAATGTAGTCTCCCTCCTCATCTGAAATCATTTGGTGGGTTGGATTGGGAATAAAGCAATAGTCCTAACGGTTACAGCACGAGTCCACACTCTCAGTCGATGAGGTTTACTCACTTTAATTTTGCTGTACAACTCAAACGAGTCCCAGCAGCCGATTGCTGAACTCTTAGGCAATGAAGTGGAGTGAAAGTGAACGGTCGTCGGTAAAAGGAAAGTAGAAAATATATAAGGTCGGTAGGTAACACGAATAAGCATGCAAGTCATGCCCAACTTTTTTTTCTCTGCACAAGTTCTGTAGTCTTAGAATGAGTATCGATCATTGAGGTCGATTTTTTAACTCCAGCAATTCAGTTCGTCGGGAGCTGTTTGGTGTTGCAGTGGTGGTGGAATTTTAGGAAAAGCGATAAACGAGAAATTGAGAGTAAGCCAAATCTTGATTGAACGTCGAACTCTGATGTTGGAATTAACATGAAATTCTACAAACTACACATGGCACGTTGAAATCTAAATTTTTTCCTATCATTTCATGAATGACTAAAAGTAAAAAGACTGTGTTCCACTTTGCATAGTATAGTAGATAAGAGACTTCTCTGTAAAGTCTCCGCTTTTCGTCCAGTAAACGAAAAATGTACACATTTTCACTTAACATGAGAGGGTTCAGGGTTGGGAGTAAGTAAATGAGATGAGGGAGACCCAAATGCAAAATTGAATATTATAGCTCTTAGAGTTTGTGTAACCTCAGGCCTTTGTGACCTGATGGCAGATTTCAGTGTAAGAATAGAATCCTTAGCTGATAGATAGGGCAGACAAGTCGGGAAAAATGGGAAGACGAGTTTAAGGAAGTGTATAAGGATTAAGGTTGACATTATCCAAGTCCATGAAAAATTACTCACTGGTACAATTGGCAGAATGTAGTTCGTCCTCTCCATCTAAGCAGTTTGCAGTAGAGTCGCATAAGAGACGATGGTTGATGCACATGTCATGGCCGCATACGAAGGCATCTCTACATCCTTGACCTGCAGTGACAGCAAAAATGTGTGTTATACATCACAAAAGTTTCAAAAGAGAAATGAAGGCATTTATTCATCCCAGTTGGACTTTTCCACATCACATCATCATCCAATAGAATAAAATATTTCAGAATGTCCACACAGCCTTTCAGTCCCTCATCCAAGTCTTCTGTATCCATCCATCCATCCTGGTTGCCTCTGGACTTATCCTGAATATCACATGAGCTTTTCACTCTACTCCCCTCTGCTAAGGTAGTTCTGTATGCATAATGGATTGTAATACATATGGGAAAGGAATCAATGCATTTTACTTTTTCACTATTCGTCGTCTCATATTCTTCGAATTCGAATTGGAAAGTAAAGCAAAGGTAAGTTGACAGATGGGGACGAGACGACGAGTGATTTGATTGAATCAAGTTTAACTTGACAGGCAAACAGCCTTTTCTCCAAGGAGGCAAACTAGCATTTAGTTAGCTTAGTTGGATACATTACAATTTTTTGTAAATATCACTCACTATAGGTTCCCATCCAGTCAGATCTCAACCAAGTTGGTCGGGAGACCAGAGTTTCCAACCAACACAAAACTTTTCTCGATAAATCAAATTTCTCCTTTGTGTTCTGTTCTCATGCTAGAGTCGCATTCATTCCTGAATGTTTTGTCGTTAGTTATGGAAAGAGTTATACTCTTTTTTTATTTGAGTTATGAAACTTCTGCACACTAGTTTTTGTCATCTCCCTCATTTGTAGTGTTACGGATGGTTTGGTTACAGCTAATACAGGTTACAAATTTCTAGTGAATGTCGAACTAAATAAAAGATTATTCAAATGAATGATGAGCGACTAAAACTATCTAGACGAGTAGGTGCATGTGATTTGAAAAACAGACGTGAAGCATTTACAACCATCATCTATGTGGCAGGAGAAAGTGTGACACCGTGAAATTTTTTCCCACCATCTCATCCTCCTGGCAGCTTTCACAGAGGGAAAGTACAGCAAGAGTGGAAGAAAGCAGAAGAGAGAGAGAGAGGGCAGGTAATTTATTCCGTTGTTAATGATCATAATGGATAAGGAGTGAGTTGAGTGGGTCTCATTTATTCCTCTGTTCTGCATCTATTTCCACATTCAACTTTGTGAGAACGATTATCTACACGCGACACTAATGAGGATCATCATTCACCCTCTCAATGGTTCACCCATTCAATTCAGCTTGCTTTCTAACCCTCATTATTAATTTCTTTATTTATTTTTAATATTCCAAGTGGCTTCGGACAGTACAACTAGCACAAGATTGAACACATATCATGTGAAGATGTATGTATATTCTGAGCCAACATTGTTGCGTTAATTTTGAATCCTATTGAACGATGATTACGTGGTGAAGTTTAATCAGTTTAAAGGAACTTACTGGGGTCTTTGAATGCTGTGATGACCATTGTGAATTTGTTAGCTTCTGTTCCCCAGCTATCCTGTATATTTGAATAAAAATTATGACGTAATAATAATGATGTTACCTATGTGAAACTCTACGATACTATAATTACTGACATCGAAACTCACCGCAGTAAACCTGAAAGTTCAAGATAACAGTATTTTTAACTTATGATAAAAGTTTACTGTAACAAGATAAGAAAAAAAAAGATTTACCGAAGACTAACATAATGCCCCCTGGTTCTTATGGGCACGATGCTGTCCGGACCGAGGAAACGGCATGACAGCTCCGCCTACACCAAATAGAAAGTTTATGAACAAAAAGACATAAAATAAATGGAAACATTCAGTTCAATTTATTTTGACTTTATCCACTCCACAACCCATTCAAATTCTACAAAACGTGTCGAAATGGAGGATTGAAGTCGAATGAAATAGAGTTAGGGCGGATGGATGTTGATAGAATATTTGAATCTGAAACTCTCCAAAACTTGAAACTCTTTGTCTTTTGTGTCGGCTGCAGTACGTCTGACTCTGACAGTTGAATAGAAATGGACATTGAAATTGAAAATGATGGATCGATTCCAAATTGAATTTCAAGATGAGAAGATTAATATAGAGACACCAGATTCATCAATCCATTTGCGTTTTACCATTTTCTTTTGTTTATGCATTGCTTCGACATTAAATCACCGCACCGGTCAGGTTTGAAACATTGTGATTTGAGTTTTCTTCAACTGCTTCTAAACTATTCCTCCAAAACACATTAAGGTGGGACAAGATGGTAAAAGCGCTTTCTCCTAACAATGTAGCATGATTAGCGCATACTTATTTTACTTAGGGAGCCAAAACTCTTTAGTTTATTACCCAAATTACCATATTAAGTATTTCGCTGACATAGTTGAATTCACGCACTTTTCATTATCATTGACATTGACATGCAACCCTAAACACCGTTGGCGGTATAATAATAAGTGTCCCTCCAAGTGTTACAATGATCCATTAACTTTCTCCGTGCTCTAATGTTTATTTACAGTTCAAATAATTTCAACACGAGCTGGTGGTAATTGGGAATGCGGAAACATACTTACCCTGGAGCTGCCAATGGCATTTGCAGAGTCATAAATATGGAGCCGATCTGGAAGAAAACATTAGAATCATTCCAAGCTTGCCCTCGCATACATTAACATGAAGAAAACAGTGACCACTAACCTCCACACTCCATATTGAATTCTGTGAAGCGAATGAGAAATCGTTGTGATACATACTCTGCACTGAATGTTATGACGCAGTCAAGATTTTTATCATTCTGTTAGAAAAGCCATAGATTGTAGTATTTATTAGGTTAACATTCTTTGCTACAAAACATAAACGACCTTTGAGACAATTACAGCTCCGTCGATCTTCCTGTGCATCTGTGTTGGGTAGTGTCCCTTGCACAGATTTGCCAACTCGACTAAAAAACAAATGTAACATCATCAGGTTCCTTTTTTTTGTTCCGTGGACATATTTAAAATTCTAGCACTTGTTTGCGCATTTAAAAACGGAATCTTCACGAATATGGAAAACAGTCATATATAGCATTTGGTATTTAGTAGAATTAAATTTGCACAGTTGGAATCAACCCTCTGGCTGGAAAAGGTGCTGAATTTGATACAGAAATCAAAAAGCAAATCAAAAATGCAAACACTTGCAGCAAGCACTCAGAATGTTTTCCCTTCTTAACGTCGGCGAACTGAATTGAAGCAAAAACTAACAAATAGCGCTTAGCAAACGTTTCTTTGATGTGACATGTAAGTTGCTGAGCGGAAGTTATCAAGGCAGGTTAGCGAACGGATGGAAAGATTTGGTGAAGGCTGACAGCGTCCAAATCCAGGAAGCTACGGGTTGGATGCACAAATTAGGCCGATGTGAAAGAGCTTTTGCTTGCTTTCCATTTCTCTCTCTTCAATCCATGCCGGTGTGGGTGGGAGGGCAACTTGGCTTTGTCTTTGCAACTTGTGAACATTTGAACATGGACACGGTTTCAAGAAGCTTTTAAAGCTTTCAAGATATGTACTTGGGAATAGAGGCAGAATTGACTGGGTCGGGTGGAAAGTGTTAGATGCAATGTCTTTCTTATGCTGCTTTCACTGATGCATAACATAACAACTTGAAGATAGAATAACTGGACAGGAAATCGTTATTGAGTATGGAGAAACAGTGGCTTGGCTTGGCTGCTTAGCCTTGTTTACGACACCCATCTACCCTTTCTCTAACAATTTTCTGGAATGGAATATACATTGGATCTGCTCCCGTTTCTAAGACTGATGTTGAATTCATGTTGGATCTCACAAGAGTTGACATGAATGAATGGGAAAGTCGAGTTAGTGTTTCTTCAACCATCACCGTTGAATTAAACTTTATGCACAGAATTTGCGTGGAAAATAATCCTCTAGTCAATAATTTTACAGGAACTATGAAAAAGTTATTCTGTAAACGAAAAGAAGATGGCATTTGAAATGCCATTTCATTGTTAAACTATTGTTACAGTTTTACAACAAAAGTGGGAAGAATGGAGGCATTTTATGGAGTGGAATTGGAATCCATCTAATACTTTAATGCATTCTATACCGTTCTTATCTCAGTCCTTTATAAATAATGTTCAGTATGGGAATGAAATATTATTTGTTAAAAACTCAATTATATAACATGAATAAGTCATGCTGTATGTATATATTATAATATAGCGTGATTAGTCAACAGAACTAATTTGCTCCGTGTCAAGAATTCACTTGAGATTAAAGTGGCATAAAATTTGTTTTGTCGTCAACTGGCAGGTGTCGTAAAAGTCGTGGGGTTTTAAACCCCCTGTCATGTAGCAGCCCATTAAACACCGCAGAAGCAAAACTCTCGCTAGTTCTTCATCGCTCAAGATTACTTTCACGGTCTAACAACCGCCATCAAGCAAAATTACCTCCTACCACGAATGAGGAAAGCAACCAGCCATCGTAACGAAAATGGAAAAGCTTTACACAACACAACTCAACTCTCCAAATGCGATGCGATTGTAAAATGTCCTGAAATTCTGAAATGTTTAGTTTAATGTTAGGACATGTTCAATATATGAGAAAGGAAAGTTATGGACGAGCAATACAATTTTGGAAGATTTGCAAAGGGCACAGCAGATATTTAGATTTAGAGCTCATACGGGAGCACTTAAAATATGTTCAGTGATTAACTCCTGGACTTAAATCTTGTTTAGAGTGAGAATGAGAGTTTGAGTTCATGACCGCGTTATCAGAATCGATTAGAGAAGACGTGCTTTCTCCTCCAAAAGAATGAGCAGTTAAATATCCCTGCTTCTTAGATAAGGCATAAGCTGTATCATGAGTATGCAAAGCATTCCAATGTTTAGATAAATAGTGGATCACTGTACAAACAACATGTAATAATGAAGTCTCTTCCCCTGACTCATGACATTCTGTTGCTGCCACCTATTACTGCTGCCGCTGCTGCAAAGCGATGATACCGAATCCAAGGATCTACTATAGTAGAATGAGTCAAATATGCTTCTTACATTAGCTGTGGCATTTATGGCACAACCCAACCCAACTATTGGTGACATTACGCTTTTGGACCGAGGGAAAGCTGTGTTGTGGTTGCGGGTATGGTAAAGTTTAGCAGGAAACTCTACAGCCAAACTTTGACTACCACATTTACTACATGAAACCATGCTGCTTACATAAACAAGTCGGCAATAACTAAACGATAAGCAATGCAGATCTAGTTTAAACCGCAGAGTAAAGTTAATATGGAGGAAGCATGTCTGTGTGTAAAGCAGAAAGAACAAGAAGTGCGAGATAATTTGAGGAAAGTAATTTAACTTACAAATTTCCGTTCCCCCTGTCTGCGCCTCGGGAACATTCCCGGAGACAAGTGTGGAGCAAATAAACAGGTAAAATGTTGTCGAGAAAACAGCGATGGTAGGCAACATCGCGTGCTATATACGACTTATTTGGAATTGTCTCCTTTTGAGGTTGTTTCTCTCTCTTGAGTGTAAATTACAAATATTTATTGCTGCATTCATATACAACTTAGGTTGACTGTTTTTGGCTGGGCAACTACATCTTTTGGATGCCTGTCCGGCTATAGGTTTCTTGTTGAAGAAATAATATGCGGTGATAAGATTTCGACGAGATAGTACAACATGGACAAATAAATAAATGGAAGGTCCCCCTTTCTTCTAATGTGGCACGCCAGTAGTTTCCACACTACAACCACTGAGCAAAGTCACTACTGCACTAACACATGCATTTGCTACCGGTCTGGTGACCCCATCCAAGTGCATGTACTGGTCTTAGACTCAAGAGTATTGCCCGTGGTTTATGCTTGTGTTGGATTTGATTTGTGTAATGAATGTACGTACGTACTGCGTACCAGTCACCCTCACATTTGTCACTCAATTCAACTTGATTTCATTATCATCTAAATGACGCTGGTGGTTTTGTTAGTCGACGGGTTTATGATGATTACTTTAGGAGAAAGTCAAGTACTTTCAGTTGGGGGTGTTCCCATTTTTCTTGCCACTCACCGCCCCATGCCACTCACCACCCCATGCCTTTAACCGTCAGTTCGCAGCTCTGTTTTAAGTAACATTTCCTTCCTCTCCACATCAACGAGTTGGCAGCGGTACATTGCTACTTGTTTAGCGGGGGTTGACTTTCTCCGCGCGTACATTTACATCGATCTCTTCTCTACTTCCTCTTGAAGTTGAAGTGGATGATAAGATCAGGAAGTTGGAGGAATATGGTGAACACAGTTGGGATGTACTGCACAAAATACTCATCCACCAGAATAAATCAAACTCTTACCATGAAGACCTTGTTTATTTGTAATATCCTACATGAAAGCGGTGAGCCCACGAGGGGTAACCTTTCTTTATTCGTTTACTTTTCCGGAGACAATCTCAATTCCTCATTCAGTTTATGAGTTATATTTTTTCCCAATGATTTGTACGAAATTCTCCACAACTGAATGGGCAACTAAAATCACAAACCAACGAGAAAGTTATTGATGAAACTCGAATGGTTGACTCTGACTGCGGGACCACCGACCACGGCACTAGACGAAAGCACAACAAATCTCCAAATTGCTTGGTGAGTTTTCACCATCAACACCAGTAAAGCTTCGTGAACAACGTGAATGTATTTACAAGAAAATCAAATCTCTTTTACCACCACCAAATCCTCCGGCATGACGCAAACGATGGTGACTTATACATGGTTACGTGTGCCTGGAGAAATCTGATTGTTATTATGTTGAGAAAAGAAAGAATGCAATGATGCCGGGCTGTATTTCTGCTGAGAGGGAAAGTAGTCGAGTCGACTATCGGAAGGGAACTGCCAGCCAGTCTGGTTGGGATTCTATGTTGCTTAGTTTGGGTTAGCTTACATTTGGTAGTGGAACTCACTATGAGTGAGAGAAAGCGAACGGTTGAATCAGAAAGGGGGAAAGCAACGAAACTTCCAGTCAGTCAGTCTAGAATGCATTGTCCTACCACTACCACACCACTACCACTGTTGGTTGTTGGTGAGCGAATTCATTCCTTTGTGGATGAACACACCGTTCTACTCTGTTCTATCCCAAGACCAAACTGGAACGGATGATCTTCTCTTTATCCTTAGTCAAACCTATCGTCTCGTCCTCAAGTTCTGCAAGTATAATACAAAACCGCAAAACTTAATGTGTCGGAGTTTTTTATATCTACGAAATCTTGTTTCAACCCCAATGGACAAGTCTGGTTGTATAAAACTGAGGCCAGTATAAAGAATGGAAATTAAACACGAGGACGCATTCTTCAGATTTAGCCTAGAATTACCGACCTTACAGTATCAACGCTATATCTGCTTTATGCCATTCATGCTGCTTTAGAGCAACCAGGGAAAAATGAAACCAGCTAGCAAGGCATCGCATGGATATTCTTTCTAAGTTCTCTTCTTCTCAATACCTTATAATAACCCGCTTAGCTGTATCTATCGCGTTGGATTGTAAAGAAAAGGGAACAAGGAGCGAAAGTATGGAAAGAACCCGGACCCGGGAGTTGGTGAACAATATGCAGCTGCGTGGAGGTTTTCTCGTGCCTTATCGACCCGACGCCCAAACCCCACCAATGAAATGATATAACTCGTAAATTCTGACAGCGTTGGATTGGATATTGACAAGCAGAGTCACTTTCGGGTTTATGTCCGACTACGGTATGGCTATATATCGCCCAAAAGCCGCAGCAGCAACCTGCATGGCCTGGCATTCAGAAAGTTACTATGCTTGCTGTATCAAGAGCGTTCATATTTCTCGTCCCATGCTTGACTTTCTTTATAAACTCCATGCGATGAATAGTTGGGTAGAACAGACTTCATGAATTTTCAACTTTCCTGAATATCATATACACTGTTGAGCTGCACATTGCTTCAACATTTGGTAGCACTTCCCTCTTTACCCATTTCAAACAATCAACTAATCTCCCGTACTATGCAATTTGTATAATGCTTAAATTTTACTACGATATTACCCACTTGCAATTATTAGCACCAATCTATCCAATGTCTGTGCATGCATTGAATATTGGATTGCATACTTTGTTTACTACACATTACTACATACGCTGCCTTCTAAATAATCTCAACATGTAGAGGTGAAACATAAAAAGAGCTAACCAACCAACCAGCACAATGGATTTAGTTTTTGATAGCGTGCTTTCACTATCAGTATTTTTTATTACTACTATGCACACCGGTAAATAATATACAGAAGCAAGGACAAATGTCTTTTGGTAGAAATACTTGAGTTTATCTTCATGCACGACTTCCTCTTCCATCACATGGAGTTAAGTTGAGGACTTACCCGTTCCAACATAGATTGCCTTTTGTTCATGAAACGCCAATGCGGACCGAATTGTAATTTCAGCCTGCTCCCAACGATTTGCAGAATTTGTAGACAAATACACAACAAACAAGCATTCGTGGCCACCACAAATATCCTAGAAATAAAGTTTATTAAAGAACGATGTTGAAAAGTTATCAGTAATTATATGTCTCGTGCATTTTTCTAAGTACAGATAAACATGAACGACGTAAAGTTACAGAATTTAGTATAGAATGCAACAAAAAGGAGAAATCCCTCCAAGATAATCACAGATAACAGCTAATCACTAACAATTCAAACGTTTAACGAAAAGTAAATTGCTGCTTTTAGTACTGCTTGTTACTTTCGGAAGCGATCATAAAAATCGTTTGCAGAGATTGGATGAACTCGTCAACTTAAAGTTGGGTATACAAACAACATACACTTCTCTGCAGCCACTTCAATATTTGGTCCTAATAAGGGAAAGAATTGTAGAAGGTTATTTGTTTAGGACGCCTTATGAAAAGTAAAACAATAACAATAAGGAACAAACATCTTTGTGAGCTCAGAGCTGGAAACAAAAGTCATTTGGAGACGCAATTGTGAACAGCCGGCTTTTCCTCCATAAAGAAAGCATGAGATATAGTTGCAACTATAGTCTTTATGGTACTGTGCGCAAAAATGCTCCTGGTGGTAACCCGGCTGTTTGTATTTCTAGCTTATCTCCAGACTAGGATCCAAAGAGAGAAAACAATGCCAAATTCCACATCATTAAAAACACACTGCGTGGACTTTCAGACCAATTTAGTTTGAACTTTACCCCCGGATGAGAACGGATGGATTCCATACAGATCAGATTCGATTTCACAGCTCAACTCCATCCTCTCTTCGGGATTATTAGGTTGGAGAAAAGAGAGCAGTTACGGAATAGTGTACTCTGCCATTACTATTTGGAGTTGAGCTCTGAGATTTAGGATACTCCGAGATCTCGTTTAATGGCCATCGTGATGACAAAGTAATGTCGGCTTAAGAGGAGAGTATTGGAATTATTATTTCGAATGAATATTTTGACAACGTAACGATATTCATCTGTTTCATATTCGCATCTGTTTCATCAATGAAACTTTTTTTGGGCAGTTGGACACTTTTCAGGATGTGAAACGTTTTTATTATTGAAATACAACCTACAAGTATATGCACTGTATTTAAATATCATATAATGCTTGCAATTAATGCATCATTTCGTGCATAATATTACTCAAAATAATAATAAATCTCAAATTGAAATTCACTAATCGAACATTAAGACTTATACAGTCGACGATTATACCACAGGAATATAAGAAATGAAAAAGATTTTGCAAGGTGGATTCATGTGGGGCCAGCATATAGAAATTACAGGTAATCGCATCTAGAGTTGAAGGTCAACAACAAAAACTTGTTTTATACCTGGGCAACTTTTCCATAGGTCTGGAATACGCACTCACAGACACACGTAAATAGTAGGGCGAAGTATAGCATCATCGCTGCAACATCGAGTCTCAGAAACATTTCTGTTAAACATAGTGATTCCCATTCACCACATTTCGTCCGGCCAGGTCAATGTCTTGCATGCTTTGGTTTTTGAGCTTTAGATTCACCGTGCAGTATTGTTTGAGCTGTCAAATATTCACAGTCCAACAGACGAGTTAGAGTGGAGGTCTCAAATATTAAATTTCTGGAAATTTGTAAATGCCACAAGAACTGAATTCATATATGAGAATTGAAGCTGACAAAAGGGTGATGTGGTGATATAAAATAAAAATACGGTTATTTTTATCTGCATCTTGCCAACTCGGACTTATTGGACTTTTCATCACGACCCAACATTGCATTGTGGCATTTTCCTTCCACTTTCTGATAAAGAGGCAGATGCAAGTGAATGGTATTGAAGTGAAGTGTCAGCCAGAAGTTTGGTTCAAGTCAACCGGGTGTTGCTTTTGTGAATTGAAAGAGCAAATTGGTCATTGTGGGAAGAAAAATTGTTTCTGGTCAAAGGAGCGAACGAATCAAGGGAACCTGAAAAATGCTGGTCCAAATTCCAACCGGGCGTTATGCTTTCCCCGTCCTCATTTGTACCATTTTAGCGTTAGGAACAGATGCTACTGTCGTACAAACAAAAATAGGAAAGATTCGTGGGTATGAATGTTATATAAAATATAAAGTGTGGCAAGATTGTTGAATGGAATGATCTATTTTCTTTTTCCTTTCATGGTACAAAATGTTTTTATTAATATATTTCTGATAGTCTGATATTCATTATAGATTGGAGGAAACTACGAGTTCGAAGCAAATGAAGTACTATGCATTCAAAGGAATACGATATGCTCAACCACCCACGGGGGCGTTGAGATTTAAGGTGTCCACAGCTTTATTAAAACTGTTTACAAATTAAGCAATTCAGACAAAAAATATTATCGGGTAGAAATTTTTGGGTGACAAAAAATTGATTCCAAAATATGTATAGGTAGATGTTTGCCATTATAAAGTGGCATTAATGATGTTTGCGGAAGTAAACTTTCGTTACTATGAATTATGAATGAGTACTATGAATTTGAAATTAGACGCTGTTGGAAGAGTT
>JAQIWQ010001021.1:0-12512 GCA_034695825.1 Folsomia inoculata
TTATCTGTAATCAAAAATTTGTAGTGTCGAATAAAATCTGGTCTGCTACAATCAGGCTAAAAATAAGTGGTAATAATAATGACTAGACAAAGCATGTCCACCTTTTCAATTTAAAATATACAACCAAATTATAATACAGCTAACATGATCAAATACAAATACATTAGCTAAGTGCGGTGCTTTACTAATTCAATATTTGAACAGATTTATATACTCAGTACAAAAATTTAGATAGGTGGATTCTTCCAACTAATGCACATTCATAAAATACACCCATCATTTGATACCATCTTTTATCATGACAAGCATTGTTAGAACATCGTCAGGAACTTTTGATAGTTCTAACAAGCGAAGATCATTCAAGATTTTCTTTATGTGTGCATTTCTGATTATTCTATATCATCTCGCCTTTGTCGAAAACAATCGTTTCGGTGCAATAACAAAACCAATTGACTTTCTCGACGAAATTGTGTTTGTCCAAGAGAACTTTAAAAATTTGGAGCAAACAGATCCGAAATTAATTCGTTACGCCCGTGCCCGATATTTGACCCCACCACCACCAAAGTCAAAGCCATACCATCTTCAAAATCCGACATATCAAAAGACAACGCTGGGTAAATGGGTACGGACCTTCTACAAGGATAAGGTAATGTCGAATGATTTAGAAATGCATTACTGCAGCTACAATATAGTTTTATGATTATATAGCGTGACGGAGTATTTCTTGAGGCTGGAGCGAACGATGGTTAGTGACATTTTTATTACAACATGATCAAATATTCATTGTTAACGGTTATCATGCAAATTTCGCTGCTAAAACCATGTCAATATTTACGAACAGTGCAAATGATTTTTAATCCTTGAATATTTAAATGTGATGAGTGAAATTGAAATATTGCGTGTGGAATATATAAATGTATGGTTTAAAATCAGGTGAAAGCTCCAACACAATAGAATTGGAGATGGAGTTAGGCTGGAGTGGAGTTTTGGTTGAATGTAACCCGAAAGTGGTACCGGAACTCAAAAATGCTGCCCGAAAAGCTTGGATAGCTGCAGTTTGCTTGTCAAATACTGGATTTCCGAATGTGGTGGGTTTATCACATTATAATACATATATTACTGGGTCATTACATATTCAGTAACAACTTTCATTTAATAGATCAACATGTCTGTTCCATTAACGTGGAAATATAGTGCAAGACTGGGCCCAGCTTGGGATCTTGGAAAGTTTGGAGTGAACTCTAACTGGACATACTATGATGGAGTTGAGTCTGTCCCCCTTTACACCGTCTTGGCTGCAGTGTAAATTAAGGAAGTTGACTTTTTCAGTTTCGACATTGAAGGAGCAGAGCTTGGCGTTTTGAAGAGTTTTCCATTCGAAAAGGTTTTGATAAAGGTAGGTTTATATATTACGGAGAACAATGTACTGCTGCATTATTTGCTTGTTGAGGGTTACCATTTTTGTCCAATTTTATCCAGGTCTTGATTGTGGAAGTGTACTTTTACACGGCGAAGGAACGAAAGGAATTAAAACGACTTTTGGAGAACAATGGTCTCATGTTTATCAGAGTTATTGAAATGGATGAAATTTACGTTCATGAAAGTCTCATTCGGGATAAAGTTACTGTAAAACAGTTGGCCACATTGTGAATTTGATGAAATTAAATGGATGAATTATTCCTGTAGAAGAAATAATGTAATTCGTGCCAAGTTGACACGTTGATATTTACAATGGAACTATAAAATGAATACTTCTTTTACACGAAACATGGTATGCTAAAAAAATTAGCATTGTAATCACCAAGTGGTAATTTGCTATTCTATCAATCATCATATATCATTCACTGCACATCATATACTGTCTTTTTTGCTGTTAAATTGTCATACATTCGCCTTCAGTTTGGAGGAAAAAAACGTTTTTTTTTCAAAAAAAATGTATTTAAAAAAATAGCCCTTATAAGTGTAGGATGTGATTATCATAAAAGGCAGCCCAAACAATATCACCAAATCAAGTCAGTATACTAAAATAAAGTGAAACCATCAGTACAAATTGAATGAATATTGCGAATATGGGAATATCGTATTGAAAAACTGATTTTATAGAATGCCTGACACGTAACTATTTTGATATGTAACTGAAATATGATGATTGAAATATTTGCATGGTTGCCTGATAGTAGTAGTAATTTATTGCTTATTGGCCTGTAGCCCTTGCAGGAACACACAATCATACATACATCAATGCTTCAATTAAATATAATATAATATACTATAGTAAGAATAAGATAAACTTGTAAATTTATAAAAATAGCAGAAGAGTATGTCAGGTCAAGTACATTGAAGATTATCGATTAGTTAGTTAATCCGAACAAAGATCAAGGTATTCCCTACAGAGAACCAAAACAGATATAAGTTATTCACGTAGATTGTAGGGTAGTGGGTTTGCCGAAAGAATGTTACATATTTCTCGTCAATCGATGGAGATGCAACATAATTTGGGATTTCAAAATTACATAAGGGTTTTTTAAGGGCTTTAAGAGCTTAAGGGCTGAGGTGAGAGTTCGACATTCAAATAGATAGTGTTGGACAGACGTTGGGTTGCATGAAGTGCATAAATTACATCCTGTGCCTAGCCTTATGTAGAAATAACCAATTTTTATACTGAATTTGTTTAACCGGAGTTGGATGAGCGGTTTCGCTTTAGGTAGGAGCCATGGGTTGAGTTAGATATGATTCTCTTTGATCTGCATTTTTCGTAGAGAAATGTATAATCTGAGTTAAGAAATTGTGAGATTTCAATTTTAAGCCCGATTCAGAGGGTTTATATAGATATCCATGAAATACATATCTTGTCATTAACGGAAACCCAACCCTTCATGATTAGTTATTTTATCCAAAGTGTTAAAAAATATCGCCAAATTTATTTAGCAATTCCATAATTTTCGGCGTAAAGAAGTAAATGCGAATTTATACCAATGCAACTTATCTGCACTGCTAATATAAATAAATGTAATACGGATTAGAGTGTTTAATGAACAGATTGACAGATTATTCTATTGTGCAGCAATCAAGAAAGGGTCATACGTAAATAATTACAATGTATTTTGAAAATAACATCCATGGCGCAATCCTGTAAGGAAATCAAAATGTGAAAGTCCTGATGGAAATGCGGATTTGTATCCAACACGGCTTGTGTTGCACATTCACAGTGTAAAACAATATGCCTGATGTATTTCAGGTACTATGTAGTTCACATGTGCTTTAGGCGTCTCTGAAGTTTCATAATTAATTTGTCATTTTCACCCAAAGAGTTTGAAGACATTCATGGACTAATTATAGTAATTTGAACAATTTTTAGTTGGTGAGTAGTAAATGCGAATTTGTATCGACTTTCTTATACCTATAGTAAGTGGAATAAAAATGAATGTGTTAAATGAATCGATTTGATAGAATATGTGAAGATTTTCATAGTAAGCAAACCATGATAATGTATTTTATAGTTTTATGGTACAATGCTGCAAGGAAACTACACCAAATCACTTACGCGAATTCACTAATCACATGTGGCAGTCTTCATGGAAATGCGGATTTGTGTCCGGTTGCGAGGATATTGGGTTAGCAGTTGACACAACGAGTTGTGCCACTTCGTCATGTGCTGTTTTTGGGGCACAGCACCGAACTGAACAGTAAAAACAAGCGAGAAGCTTTTTCCAGTCACATTCAGGACTAGATGACATGTTATCTCCTTGGATGGATAATGAAGTTGTCGTCAAATCATTGGACATCGATGATAATCTTTCCCCCCGTCTGATATTAATGGCAGTTTTTTGTGCCCGTTTCGTGTTTTTTTTGTCGAATTTGTTTTTCCTGTGTAATGCATTCCGTTCACCTAATAAATTGATAACTTGTTTACATGTTTGGAATATTTTATTCGGCAAGTCTTAATGAATTTGTTTATACGAATTTGGACATCCTGTTAATATTCACTTACATATTTATGACTAACTTTGATGTTATCTAGGTTATATTGCGACATTGAATCATCTACGCTTGTAAAGTTGGATGTAAGAAATGAAATTTCACTCAAATGCTGTAGAATAACGGCAACATTAAACCGACGCCGCCAAGTAACTATTGAAGAACTTGTCCTTATTAATATACAAATCAACTCTTATCCAAAAACTGGGATTCAAAAAGGGGAAATTATATTTTCAGTAATCATACAATATTTGAGTTAGTACCCACGTGTGCCAAATTCTTATTACATGCACAGCCGGACTACCGACATTATTACATAGTAGTGCCGTGGTCGCCGACAAGAATGATCCCAAACAAAAGCTATTACGCGAAAAACAATATTGTACATCACCGTTCCCATCATGTTGACTAAATACGGGAACATCGGAATAATGGACAACAGCGTATTGCAGAGGAATATTATCACTGCGTAAATGTTACAGACCGCAGTGAGGATCAACTCTGCAAAACATGTAAAATTGTGATGTAATAAATGACATAATATTTCATGGAAACCCAGATTCTTTTATGCACGTGACTATGTATTGTTTACGTATTAAGTATAGTCTGAGGCTCTTAATAAGCGTATGAAGCAGTTTCTAATTTCTTGTCGATCCATATTTCTACACCTCGTACTTATTTTCTAAACTAACCTATCTTAAGTTTGTGCTTTATGGTTGTCATTTGTACGAACTATATTACCATTATGAAATTTCTTAACACTCTAGAACAGCTTATTGCAAACAAATCGATAAAACCCCGCGTGTGAAATAAACTAAAGTGGTTCGGGAAACTTAAAAAGGTAATTTTGAGTTCATGTTTGTCTATCATATACACCCATCCAACTATCACGAATCAAAAAATCAACCTTCCGCGTCAATCCCATCAAATGCGCCAAACCAGGACTCGTTGGTCCGCTTACTCCAGAATTTTTCGGCTAAGCCCTCTCATTTGAATAAACGCAAAATTTATCCATGTTAAAAAATTTGAGCAATACAGCTAAATCCTGCCTTTATGCAAGTCAGGTGGCCTAGCCGAAAGATTGTAGAATATGCACCGATAATACTAATCTGCAAATTAAGCTATATTTTGACACCATACGCTTATGGTTAAAATTTTAAGCCAACTGCTTCAGCCTGCTTTGCTGTATTGTGCCTCAAACAGACATCACGGGTACATCGACCCTGACTTAGGCTAGAAATATAAATTAATACCGATTATTAATTTAATTCCTAACTAATTAATACAGAAATGTCAGAAAAATGACTTATAATGCCCAGTCCCCAACTCAGGGCAACGATTTTGTCCAAATTGTACTTGGCAGAGTGGTAGGATTCTGGACGATACACATCTAAATGTTCTACTGAAATATAAGCAAAAGGATATCTGGACAAATTAAATTTATCTTTTAAAGGAGCATTAACGGATTAAATTTATCTCCATGAATGGAACAAGTTTCCCCAATTTCATGGAATATGTAATGTAACGAGCTAAGACAACAGTGAGTTTCTAGAAACATTGCGCGATTAAATGCAGTATATTTTCAATTTCGATAAAGTTGATGCCTAACACATGATCGCTTGTAACTATTGTATGTAGATATGTGTAGCAAACAATATATTGATGTTCACATTGGTGTTAGTCTTACCTTGTCTATTTCGATGTCTTTTTGAACATCTCCCAGTCCCGACCATGTTTTTCAGCATTCTGCATTTTTTAATTTCATTTTCCCTTATATTTTGTACGCGTAATTGTTTCTGATTTTCTTGGAATTGTTTAATTTCTTGGGCAATTTGGGACTTCTTACAACGTAGTTGTAACTCTTCTTTTTCTATATGTTGGGAGCGTTCGGCCTCCACTGTTTTCTTGTATGTTGTGCTCTCGGTTGCAATTTTGTTAAGTGCTTCATTATGCTTCAGTTCTTTAATGCGGTATTCATCATCAAGTGCTTGGGTTTTGACATCATAGTTGGAGGTAATAGCCAATTTTGCTTTAGAAGTTCTATCCTTTGTCTCATTTACTTCCAACTCAGATTTAGCTTTTGCACTAGCTGTCCTTTGGTCTGACTTGAACTTGGCCGCCTGAGATAAAGCGAATATTAATTGGAATGTGTTGAATGCAAAAGTAATATTTGTTGCGTCTACGCCCGTAACTTACTCGGTATAGATCTTGCATGTGACGGTCATGTTCTTGTACTTCTGTTGAACTTATATCTCGATAATTGTAAATTTCTGTTACTTTGGCAACGGTCATTGCTTTTAACTCCTTTAAACAAGAATAATAATGTCGAAATACAACAAGACAAAGCATATGAATTGGATTGTTAGCACTCACCTTTTCCAAACTGAACTCATTATTAGTTGATTGGTATTCGTGTTGCTGAGCCATATCTCATTGAAGTCACTCTAAGCGTTGCTGAATCATAAATGAAAAAGTTGATCCACTTGAAAGTTTGCAACAGATAAATTGATATCGGTGAGGTTATTGAACTTGCTATCAATATACTTGAACCATTCGCAAATATGAACATGAAAAAATACGCTTTGTGGTCCTCCATCAAACATCAAACGTACACAGTTCAAGTGGTTTGTTGTTGAGAGTTTTTTTTATAATATTCATAAGTATGAGATTACATTGTTTGTTAAAAATGTAATGTATTTTTCAGGAAGTGAGTTTTCATAATAAATTGCCGTTGGATTAGTTGTGATTACACAGTGGAGTCAAAGTAAAATATTTGGTGAAATGGTGGCAAATTGAGTTGCATTTACTATGCTAAATGAGCGTTCGCGAAGTTGCGTATATAAACGAAAGCTTAGTCTAGTCAGAATGGGCATTATACTTTTATCATTCTCCAGGTGACAAATTGAATATCTGAAGTATAATGGACACCGACGTTGTAACAATATCTGAGGTCACGGTAAGTTATACAATGTAATGGTCAGTCGTAATGCATGCTTCATCAGTATTGTTGGATACCAAGGATGGGGATCCGAACGCCAACAAAGACGTAGCTTTCGCGTATGAAAGTACGGTCCCACCGCGAATGATGTCACCATGTGATTTTGGTACGGACGAAGTTGTTAGAGCCATTAGTAATCTAGAGAGTACCCAGCAACTTGAGAAGACAACGGGGTTCATGGGAACATCGAGGTGACATCTATTTTATTGTTTCTCTCCCCATAACACAAGATAATAATGGTAACTATATCTATTCTAGTATTACCGCATCCGATGTTGGGTTAGGAGAAAACTCTATTTTGGACGTTGTATTAAAATGCGTAGAGCAGCTGCCACCTGATGCTAGGGCTACAGTTATCCTTTCATTCCTTGCTTCAATTGTTGTATTGGTAGGTAGTATAATCAATTAATTATGTTTACCAACATTCGGATAATAATCTTTACAGTCGTAAATTTATGTATTCAGGCCTACGTATCGTTCGCCTATCTTCTCACACTTTGCATAATTGGAGGAGGGATTTACACCGTTAAGCGATTAACAGAGAAGGAATTTAGTGAAGGGAAGCTGAAGGCCATGCAGAAAATGAAAACTGAACAAACAGCCCTAGTTGGGGTAGTGGTAAGTTTTCTTTAGTGGAAATTTAATTAGTACGGCTACTCTAACAAACGACATATTATTATACAGCATAAGGAATTCGTCTTTGCACAAAAGGATAAGCTTGGAATTGCACAATCTGTTGCGAAACATCAAATGGATGTGCAAAAAGAATGCTTTATTGCCGATGTACCAAATCGAACACAAATTCAGCAGCAATACATAGCTGCACAGGAGAACATTCAACTGATTAAAACAATGGGAAACGCTGAAATTGATAAAGGAAAGTTACATCTTGAACAGATAAAGACTGAATTGCAATGTAAGAAGGAGCTAGCAAAAACCGAGGCGGCGAAAATCATAGGAGCAAAGAAATTGGACGTCGATCTTGTAGTGAAAGATTCTGTGGAGGAGACAAAAAGGCAAAGAACAAAGGTGCAAGCTGACAAAGTAGTCAAATGGCACAGTAATGTGACGACAACTGCGAATTTAAAGTTGGAAACGGATAGGGATGTCGCTATTCAAAAGATGAGGTGTCAAGTTGAAACGTTACAATTCAAACGTTTGATAATATAATATTCGGTCCGTTTTTATAATTTTAGGGCCGAAACCGAGCAACATAATGCTACAGAAAAAAGGGAATTGGCAGAGTCGGCAGCCATGTGTAAAACTGCAAACGACGTGGCTAAGCATGGGCGAAATTTTGCAATTCGTTTTCCTAAAAAGGACGGAAACAAGGAGACAGTTTTGGGATAAAAATAACAAAAAAATTCACACTTTTTCAGTATGTATTTATTGACATTTATTGTTTAAATAAAAATTGCTTTCTGCTACCATCGTTAATATATTTATACCATCGTATATACTTACCATCGTATATACTTACCACTTATCAATATTTACCATCGTAAATACTTGTGTAATGAAATGAGTGGCGAAGTATGAAGGGTTTCAATTTGAATTAGTATATTAGGCCTCTGGTCAAGTGAAATGAAAACCGTTGAATTGTATGCTTAAAGGTCTAAATTGAATAAACATTATAATATGAAACATGCAGGAAATGGTTTTGTTGAAAGATAATTGCTATTTTGAGTACTTAAATAAACACTTGCAAGATTTGATAATTGTAATCAATGCACGTAAAGCTTTGAATATTTTTTTGCATATCGTCAATGAGCCAAAGATCAATAACACGTCAATAATCTTATAAACTTAATAAACATGAAAAATATTGTGTACACAGATTCCAAATGACTTTAACTGGTGCAAATTGTTTGCTTGTTATGTTTACCAAAACCATTGAACTTTGCAAAAATACGACACAGGAACAGGAAGTAGTATGACTTTACCATTATATCAGAAAATACACTCTAATATCATCAGTACTTCTGATCTGCTGGTTTGTACGACACTTTGTATATACTTTGTTACACAAATAGAATGAAGAAATTAAAGAAAACTATACTAATTGAACCTGCCGATCTTTTTACCAAGGAACATTTGTCAAAGTGCCATACTAAGCTAGCAATAAAGTGTTTCTCAAAACGTCGATCCACAAAAAAGTCACGGAATCTGCGTAGAGAGAGCAACCCAGTGTATGAAGGACAAGCATCAATATATTTTGCATTACTGAAAACATTACTGTTTTCTCAGTTGGTAAGGAGAAAAGTAAATTTTGCCTATTGAAATGAAATTAGAGTAACTAACTAGATTTTCTTATGATTTGCAGTTGCATTACATTTTCACATATCACTTGCTGAGCTCAATTATTCCGGTTGTTTGCTGTTACATGGTTTTAAATACTATCGTTCGAATTCACGAAAATCCTTCCCGAATCCAACGAGAAAGGTTCTATATCGACGACAATCATGAATAACGAGATTTTGACAGCGCATCTATTCTATTATCAATGAATTTAATACATAGTCGTACTGTTGCTGTCCTATTATGTACTTTCACCAGTACGGATTATTGTTTTTCAATCACCTATAGTTAAGCCCAGGCATTCATCCAGTTGGAATATTTCATTGAAATAAATTGCTATTTTGGAGAAACAGTTTAAAAGTTGAATGCATACATGTTTTTCAAAGATTTTGTCCATATTCATAACCATTGTAATGTATGAAAGAAGCCTATATTACTAGTAATTAATATGTACGGCATCAGCGTTAAATAAAATGTGCATAACAGAATGGAAGATAAAAATTTATCACCAATCGTGCATACATAAATTGAGCCTAAAACTGCCAAAATACAGAATCATATTATTGTCGCCGTACCACAAAAATTACCAAGTTCTACAACGTTTTTAGTCCTGAACGGAACTCAGCTAATTAAATTATAGCGTCACATTAGGCAAGTAATGATCTAGATTTTGATTAATTTAATTTTATGGCTTATAACATCATAAAGTTCAAAATGCATAATAGGAGACATTTGTTAAATTTTTTTCCATTCTTGTAAAGGTACAATAAGCCCCATGTTTTTGCTGCAAATGCGTATTATTAGCCGATGACTTGCTCAGAAATTTATATTCGCAATAAGCACAGTCATACCACCACCCCCACATCTTTTGCCATATCAGAATCCGATTCCTTAAGTCTCTTTTCAGTAGTGGCCATCTTTCTGTCAATTCTGTCGTCCCATCTACAAGGATCGTGTAAATAATTAGGTTCTTGATTAAGCTGAGCTAAAATACTGACCCAGTAGGCTTGGTACGCTTAGAAACATGGCCAACTTGCTCTCCAAACACTTCAAGTATCTTTCTCGTCCTCTTTTTGTATTGTTGTTGAAGAATGAGATGGAATTCTGTAACTTAGAATAATTTTTGTTATTGAACGGAACTAAATAATGTATCGGTTACAAGATTTGGTCAATGAATCCACTCTTACCCTGCTAGTTTAAGTTTCCTCATTGTATGCCGAGTATCAGAACCCAACTCAGGCTCACTGGTGTTATCTGAATCAGTGGTGGGGTAATTTGTTGGCGAATACTCGTCATTTCCATTAGCATATGGCGAAGGATGTCAGCCATGACTAGCTTCGCTCTTAATTTACGGCGCCTTGATTTATTCGGATTGGATTGTTCTTGGACTGTATTATTTATAGAATGTTCTTCCAAGATTAAATCAACTCCTCCGAATGGGTCGTCAGTATTGAAATCATCCTTGAACTCTAGAACAACTGGTTTCAAGTCAATCTCTTGGTCGTCATAATTTTCTGCAGTCGTTATGGGAGTGAATGTTGACCGAGTTTCCTCCTCACCCATAGCACTCAATGGACTGTGAGTGTGAGTCGTCACGCCCAATACTTCATTAGTTATCATATACCCCATTTTAGTCTACCTGTTAAATTTGGCTCAGAAATTAGTCCACGGTGGTCCCTAATGGTTTTGCGTTATTGGGATAAAATGTCTTCCACTTTATTTTCCAAGAAAGAAATTTCATTTTGCAGTGATTCCAAAGTTGCAAATTTAGCCAGGCACTCCTCACACCCAAACTTTTGCGCATCCTCCTGGTCCATGGTGAAATTAGCACCACCACCACCGGTCTCTAATGTCAAGGCCAAGATAAGATTTCGAAACAAATCCACTTGCACAGGGCAGAATTTATAGTTATGTGAGCCATTACATTTTTCAACGGATGAGCCATAACGGGTGGGAACTATTCAATAATAATTCTTTAACTGCATTTTCCGTTCTTTGACATCGTTTTAGCACTACACTTGTGAAAAGATGTAATGACATTCCTTTTTTTATTGTTGCCATTTTTATTAAAAATTAATAAGTATACCTGTTTAAGGGAATCTGTAATCTTTAACAAACTGGACTTGACGTTTGAAACTGTGGATCACTAACGAGACAATGTGATGCAAAATGTGTCGCACATTATGCGGTAGATTTTAACAAACTAAACAAATTGAATTAAATTTGAAGGATTTAATTAATTTAAACTAAAGTGAAATTGGCCAGCAGTGATTTTTTTTATTCTGCAGAGGGATTTAGTTTAAAGAATTCACTCCTTGTGTAAACGAGGTAAATGGATTAGGACTGAAACTTGTGAAGTATACAATGCCTGGAACTCATGAACAATTTACATGGTGGAATAAAGATTTCGAAATGTGTTCTATTCTTGATTGTGGAATTCATTTAGCAATTCTTTTTTGTTGACATCCTTTTATGAGAAAAGTCACGTTTTAATGTAAAATTCGCACTTGTATTCTGCAGATTTGTTTCAAGAAATTGATTTTGATATTTTTTTCCTTATTCTTCTAATCCTCAAAATTATTCCAATATGTATTACCGTCACCATCCTTCAACGGTCAACGGTTCAATGTCATTCTCGCACCGACTTGGGTTGTGATGTCCAGGGAATTCAGGCAAGAAGCTGCAGTGGGGGTCATGTAAATACAGAAAAATGAGAGAAACGGACCGGTAACTGAACTGAAACTGGTATGAAACAAAATTCCTGTTCGGTGGATGATCTGCATAGGGTGATCTGGCTGCGTCCGAAGATATTTATGCATAATATCATGTACAATTCCATTCTATCCTGCCCGAACTTATCTGTAGTTGTTGATGTCAGTATCTACCCCTGCCTTGGTACTGAAATCGATATGGTCCCCACCAAATCATATACCAAGGACGTTAAAAATTAAACAGAACAGAACAGAAATGTTAATGCATGGGATTGTTATGTAATACATGACATTCAAAAGAATGTGTCAATCACTGGATTGAAACATTGACAGAAAGAATGCGTCAATCCAGTACAGAAAATACTTTAGTAGTGAAAATTTCCTCCTTTTAAAACGCAGAAATGCCTTTACAAATTAATAGTATTATTATTCCAGATCTTCTGACAATCCCTTCAGAAATGTGCGTGATGGTGCATTATTTATTCATTCATTTTTGTTGAGGCTGAATTGTAATTTAATACATATTT
>JAQIWQ010001022.1:0-12510 GCA_034695825.1 Folsomia inoculata
TACTTGCAATTTTGTAATTTTATAATTTTATGATTTATATTCTCAGATTTTAACTTCGGCATATCAAGTTGAAGTACCAAACCACCAGTCATCCTCAATTCTCCGAGGTCTGTATGAGAAAATGAGGCAGCTTCTCAATTCTTTGCCGTGGTCATCTGTCCCAGCTATCGATGCTGTATGGCGCCGTAGTGTAGCGACGGACATGCTAAATTCTCTATGTCAGAAACGCCTGGTTTCTTTTGTCGCCAAAGCGGTTTGTTCACAATTGAGGGACAAATTGAAAACTTCTCATGAAACGTTTGCTGCGGCTTTAAAAAATCTCGAAATGCATCATAATGAGCGACTGGAAAGAACTGGTGAAAAAGGATTCCGTTTGCGGAAGGTACATGCTCCAAGACTTGCTAGATTGGCACTAGAAACCAGCTCGATTGTTGATTTTCTCAAATTTGGTAAGCCCTGTGGTCACAACACGCCCATTACAATATCATTAGTAACCGAAATCTAAAGCTCTCCATTTATCGGTATAGGAATGCCTCAATGCGGTAAAGAGATAGGGAGAGGCCAGTATGGCGTGGTATACGCTTTACGGGTAAGTCTTTGAGTAACCAATCGATGTCTGAATTTATTAACTAATTCTAAACTAAATATTCAAACAATACTTCAGGGCAATAACAGTGAAAAATGGGCCAATTTCTTTCCATGTGCCGTGAAATCTGTGGTCCCTATGGACGATAAACACTGGAATGACTTAGCCATGGAGTTTTATTACATGAGGTTGGATTCATTTTGTATGATTTAAACAAAGTGAAACTCTAACAAATTTTAGAGCAATATGTTGTTAATTGCAGAAGCATTCCTGAGAATGATCGAATCGTTCGGGTACGTGGGTCCGTGATAGATCACTCCTATGCAGGTGGCTCAATTCCTGCCGTACTCATCATAATGGATCGACTTTCTCGAGACCTTTATTGCGCTTTAAAAGTAGGTCTGCCGTGGTTGAGTAGATTACAGGTGACTGAAAAATTGATATACTTTGTCAATTCTCGGTGGTGAAACTAATGTTAATGTTGAATTCGGACATTTCTAGGTTGCTCTTGACGTTGTGGAAGGAATACGATTTTTGCATTCTCAGGGTTTAGTTCATAGGGATATTAAGCTTAAAAATATATTATTAGACCCCAACAATCGTGCCAAACTTACGGACTTGGGGTTCTGTAAACCAGAGGCTATGATGTCGGTACGAGTTAAAAAAATCTATACTGTATATTATTCTGCAAACCAATTACAATTATTTTTATTATTAAACAGGGTTCTATTGTTGGCACACCGATTCATATGGCACCAGAGCTATTTTCAGGCCAATACGACAATAGCGTTGATGTTTATGCTTTTGGAATTCTGTTTTGGTATTTGTGTTCTGGAAAGGTTAGGCTACCGCATGCATTTGAGCAGTGCCAAAATAAAGAACATTTGTGGACTAGTGTTAGAAAAGGTACTTATAGTAAAATAAATACCAATTAACTCTTTGCTATAAACACTTGTTTGAACACGTGCAGGCTCAAGACCGGAAAAACTGTCGTACTTTGATGATGAGTGCTGGCGTTTGATGGAATCATGTTGGGCAGGAGACCCTTCTCAAAGGCCTTTGCTTGGACTTGTTGAACCAAAGTTGAAAAGTATCAAGAAGCGTTTCGGAAAACTATGGCTGGAAAGCAAATATCAATCAAGCGTCCATGAACTATCCACCACTGATGGTATAAAAATTATCCTTGACTGTAATTGCTGTTGCGTGTATTTAATATTTGCGTTAGCCATCACTCCACCATTCTTATCAAAAAAATCCACAATCTAAATGATATGCTCAATACAACCTAACCATCTGTTATTTTTACGTAGATTCTGTAGGAATGGAGTCTGAACTAGAGTTGGAAGACAGCAGCGAGTACCTCAACATCGAGATTCCAAGTCAACTAAAAACTGACATCCGTGAACGTGAAGCCGAAAACTTACATCCTGGTGTCCAGAAATATCCTTACACTAAAACAATTACCAATGGTAATGGTACACAGCATTGCCACAATGGAACGACATACAGACCTCGTACTGACATCGGAGATTTGACATTGGAAGGGGAAGATAATAAAGACAAAATGTTGAATAATGATCAGAAATCCTCAAATATTGACGGCAAACTCAACCCAGCCGGCGAGGCCACAAAAGTGATGATTAAGCGGATTAATTGGGAGAAAAAAAGACTGTATTATAACTCGAATTAGTTGTCAGTAATAATTAAATTTTGTGATAATAGAATGCTGAGTGATATATTAATATTATTCGAAATTTGGTTTTAGGACATGACATTTGCTTGAAGAGACATTGTAAAAAAAGTAGTCTGGTTAAATTACGTGAAGCAGATAACCGTCGATAGTCGATTGTTGTAACAGTTAAATTCCTTGCTCATAAAATTGTTGCAATAAAAATTGGAAATGTTTTTTTTCTAAAATGAAAATCCTGAGCACGCAAAATGAGTATCGACTGTGGTTTAACAGTGTATGGAGTGCAGTTTTAATAGACAAAGAAATCAACAAGTTTTCACTCACCTCGGTTTTTAGGAATGATATTATTAACTGGCAAATTTAGTTATGACCCATATCAGAAAGAATACAAACAATGAAAAAAGGATGAGGTACAATACAATATAGGATTGGTGACCTCCTGCCAATTTCTTCACCCGACCCATTGCCTTTCCCAAGAACCCCCCAGCATTGTCAAAGTCATCATTCTTTGGAAAAATCATAAACAGTTTAGATTTTTTGGCCTCAGCTCAAGAACAGACAAAATAATAATTAAATATCTTACCATATCACCTAGAAATCTGTTTTGGTCACGGACTTCTGATCCAATTTCGATTGTCAACTGCAACATTATTATACAATCAATATTTAACTGGTAATTTGACTAAGTACAAGCTCTAGAAAAATCCTTCTTCTTATTTCTTACCGATTTGAGAGACTGAATTTTTCCTTTAAGTTCATCCGTCATACGGTCATTTTCTGGCTCCAGTACAGAATCCCCACTCGGACCATAGGATGGGTTATGGCTTCCTGTTAATTGCAAAATAAATAAACAATATTTAAGATTTTGACAAAACAATGAGGAAATAATAAGTAAACAATCCTATAACAATTAAGTAACTAACCTGCGGCACGACGCATTTTCCAATTTTGATTTTAACGTCTTCTTCTAACTAGTCATCAATGTTTTACTTTAACAATTAATTGATGGGGTGGTGGGGGTCCAGCTTTAGATTTATAAATGCTCTAATAAATAAAGCTGACGTGTAATAAAATTAACAGGTTTTTTGTCAAAGGTTTTTTACTCGTAAGTACTTTTACTTAATTGAATCCCGCAATTGATTTGGGGCAGTGGCAGACAAGTCGTCTGAGACTCCTCGTGGAGAAATCAAGAGCAAATTTGGCAAAAAAAATTCATTGAAATATAAATTGCAAAATTGGAAACAGTTGCCTAAAATGGTGAATTATGATGGTTTATTGTGAATATTGTGAAAGGATTAGGACAAGATGAATCAACGATGATAGATCAAGTAAATGAATGTGCTCATGAAATTGCAAAGCTCAGCATGAAATGAATGCCAACCAGTAAAAAAGACAAGAAAGAATGATAATATGTAATTTAAACAGGGGGTTATTATTCTTAACCAAAGGCAATGTTAACGTCACTACGTACAATTTAGTCAAACGTTGTTGTAATCCAATCAATGAATAATATATTGATAAAAATTACTTGGTTGGTCCTGGTGGTTTTAAACAATATAATGTAAATATGACAAAATTAAATCAGTACAAAATTTGTAGGTGGACAAAACAATCAGTCCAAAAAAACATGGTTAACTAATGTGTATCGAATGTAGGTTGGATGGTTAAAGTTGAACCGACGACGACAAATTTGCATTACATTACATCAGGAGGGCATGCGTAACATACATAAGGAGGATATGGAGAGCATTGACAAGAATTTGACCATTGTTTTTTAAGGTACGATAACATTTGACATTGCTAAACTTTAACTCGTTCTTCGTAGCACATGGTTGATTTGATTATGATGAACATTTATAATTTGAAAAATTTAATTAAACCGAGTCATTATACATGTCGTAAGATAAAATGGACAAGTGATTTCTTACATGTCTTAGGTCCATTTTAACTTGGCTGAACATGACTCTTTGCCATCGATTGCAACAGTTTCATTGTATAACCACCCATGTTCACTTTTAATTTGCACATATAAAATCATCTGATAGGGAATTGTGTAATATTTGGAAAAAGATTGAACTCAAAGAAAAACTCCGTTTGTTAGTGTCATATACTGTTAGTGAAGATATACTGACTGAAACATCGCCCATTAAATTAATTATCTTCACAATACGTGTTATTTAGCCAATATAAATCTCGATCTCACCACGAACAAGGCAGACCTAACAAAATAAATATTTCCAAACTTACTAGAATTTTAAATCCTTTTGAGTAAGGTACATTATTTGCATTAGATTCTAGTTTATATTTGGCCAACTCGATGGAGGTGGTCAAATCTTTTTTCGTTGACTAATTAGAGTAATTTCACAGCTAATTTTACTACTTGTAGCGACCATGATTTGATGTCTAAGGAAATCACGTCTATTTTTACCGGATAAGTCAAATGAATAAGTATAAATTTCACAGGTGCAGATACATGCTAAATGGAAATTAGCTAGAAATTAGCTAGTAACACAAATAGTAACAGAATAATTTTAACAATTCCAATTTCTTTGTGGGTTTGGTAGCCTATTCAAAAACTTGATAAATTTACGTTGAGTCAATTTCAGCCAGTCAGTCAGTCATTCCAAAATTTTGGTTTGTGGTAAGCTTGAATGAAATTTAGCCAGGTTACAAGGTTTCTTCTTTGACTTTTCCGCCATCGCCTTCGGAGACAAAGCGTTTCCGTCCACTGCAAAGAATTTGATTAAAAAATATTCTCCCATACAATAAGAATAACAGGCAGTATGCGTGTAATACCGAATAGGAACTTCTCGAACGAGCTCTTCCGTGATGATGCCGCTAGCCAGAGCCTTGTTTGAAAATCGATCGATCAAAGAGTACACCGCTGGTACATCAATACAAATGTCTGGAAGATCATCGAAAACCCGTTCAAATCCCTAAAAAAACAAATACAATAAATAACATTGTCGTATAATCGTTGTATGAAGAATTAACTGACTTGTTTCATCTGATCCGGGGTCACCAGACAAGAAGTGTAGAATGACTTCAACAGTCTAGAAATATTTTACATTGGATTAGGTGAAGTTGTAAATGTGGACCCAACCCAACGCTACTCTTAAGGTATTGAGCATCAACCGAAAGTCGATAACAGAGAATAAATTACTATGTACTTCAACAAAAAACCCGTCGAAAACCCGAAAACTAAAATTACAATACTACTAATGATTACTTAACTATCCTGAAATATTACTAATTAACACGTATCAAATTCACTTACCGACAAATGGAGTCCTCGCGAGTTTCGGACATTGACTCGACAGCCATTACAATCGCCTGGAAGTAGTCATAATTTCAGGTAAAAAATTTAGAAATCCGTTGAAGCTATTCACAAGCAAACAATATGATTCTTACTTCATAGACCATTTCATGATGGAAGTGTGGCACTTCCAATTCGTGAAGACAACGTGCAGCTTCAGTAGCGTCATTCGAAGACAAGTATTCTTCAAGCAGCATATGAATTCGGCGAGACAATGCCTTAACAGGCTGAGCTCCACCTCCAACTCCCCACACGTTGTGTAGACGAAGCATTGCAATTTTATCCAACAACAACATTTCAGCATGAGACAAAGCCGCCCTAAAGTCGTGAGAAATTATTTTAGATGAAAAGGACGTGCTTAAAATATGCAGCAGCAGCAGCGAATAACTTACTTCGCGTGCTCGTTTTCCACTTTGTCTTTCCTGGAGTGAACGAACCCCGCAGAAATACAGTCATCGGCCACAGCTCGAGCAATAAAATTTCCAAGAATTGAAGCGGCATCCGGGGCATCCAAAATCAAATCTGGTAAATTTTGCAGCAGAACTTCAAAAGCTAAAATAATACAACATTATTAGGTCAATACTGTTAAATGAAAGCAATTTGTAAAAGCTCAAACCAAAAACCAACCTTTGGCAACATCATCAATTTCCAACAATTCTTCAATTAACTCTGAGATCAGAACTGAAGTCAATTCACGATGAGATGGCTTGTGGTCCATTGCAGCCTCCACAGCAATCACGATGATCTAAACATAAGCTTATTTATTAATTCCATACTGCATTAAGAGAAAAGAATGATTTAATACTATTATTCTCAAAATAACATACCTGATATTTCTTTTGTCCAAAATTCAGATCAGCAAGTGCAGAAAATACTTCGCTGGTATCGCCCACTTCAAAATACTCCAAGATCGTGGATTCAACGTTTTTCTAGACAGAAATCATAATCATTAAATAAAATTAAAAAACTTGATATGTATATTGCCTTTTGCATTGGTTCTAAGTCTACCTGTATTTCATCATCAGACATCTCCGGAATGATAGCTTCCAAATGAATATCACCATTCTCCAAAGACTCCGAATCTAGGAGTTGATATGAACAGATTCAATTTTAATCTCCTCTCGTTCATTATTTCAAGTGGTTTCTTAGAACTACCAACAATTTGTTACTATAAAAATTGAGTTTCTATCCGGTTCATGTGACTCGGTCGGGTTTGGACCAGAAACCCCGTCTTGGCCTCACCACACCGTACTTAGCCATATACAAGTGAGGTGTTGAATCTGGGGTTTCTGGTCCAAAACCGACGGACTCGCATGATGAACCCGATAGAAACTCAAGATCTGTATATACTTTTACTATTGTCAACAGAATGAATAAACCTTACCATAGTTAGGATCCTTGTAATCCATGGCCGCGGTTGCAGACATTTCAGAGCCATACGCACCCCAAGTGTGCTTGCCACCTGCACCACCTAAAAGCAAGTAATAATCAATTTTACATACACCAGTCATAAAAATACTACTTTTTAAGTAGCAAATATTTCAAACATGATGAATGCGAAGAATGTACATACCTTTCTTTGGGAGTCCACGTCCAAATCCGTTACGAGGCTTGCGAGAGTTTTTCAAATACCGCGACACAGGGAGTGTAGTGCTCCCGTTCAAAGCCTCCTTAGACAAGACCTTCGTCAGTCGCTTAGCTTTTCGCTTGATGCGGTCGGCAGGTGAATCGACATTCCCACCTGGACTCTTTGACCGTTCGTCCCCACCACCCAATTCTTCTCCTTCGCCATTCAGTAGCACCGGAACCGTAGGCTCATCGTCCAAAGAGTTCTTCCTCAAATCTCCATTCATAAACTTCAGTCCATTCTCCATCTTGTACTTGTACGTGTAACGTATGCTCCTCAAGTTGCGCTTGGAATTGTTGCTTTTATTGCTTATAACGAGAAACTGCCCACCTTGATTGTTCTTGAAACTAAGATCACACCTGCACACCTTCGAATATATACTTTCAATTTGTACTTTTCACCGAGCAGCCCTGGATGACAAGGACCCCCAAACAGCAATGTTGAATCAGTCAGTGGTCATAAATTTATCACCTGAAATGTATACAAAATTAATACATGCAAAATACAATGCATACCGCCTTATATACATAATGATAGTGTGGGTTTATAGGACAATACACTATAGTAGGAATTGCATTCAATTTGATTCTTCTACTCATTTCATACTCTCATTTCTAATAATAAAACTATAATAAATCCACCACCGGTGAATAACAATTCCAAGAAAAGAACTCTACTTTTTTACTTGTCAGGCAGTTGAAATATATATAAGACAATTTACAACCTCTTGTCAAAAATACTTGTATACCAAGTAATAGTCGTAATTCTCTACTGCACATACGTATTAGATGAAATGAAGCCGGTGTCACCCACCGGTACAATAAATTGTTGAAAATAATGATCAAGAAATAATGCTTTACGACATTCTCTAAATTGGATCCGGTAGTTTCATCTTTAACGTTACTGAGAACAAGTACCACGTAAAAAATGATTTCCTTCCTGCATGTAACAAACATGTGTAACCAAAAATACCCTTTCCTTCACATCATCATTCATAAAGGTGGACCCGGATACTACGATTGATACCCACCACTACTACGTAGTTAAAAATAATTGGTCACATGTGACATGACTTTAACATTACCAAGAAAGAATCATTATTTCGCATTTCATAAAAACGACCGGGACTAGAAATCTGAGATATTTTCCTCCACATTATTCCTCCTATCTCGCCTATTTTGGTTTTATATTTTTATAACATGTTCCATCAAATCCTTTGATTTGTTTCTTCTTCTCTCTCTTTATACCTTTTGAAGTAAAGGAAGGAACATACGAGAATGTGTGAAGGGATAAAAGTGCAGTACAAGTAATGGGATAGCTAGCAGCAGCAGCAGGCAGGCAGAAGAAGAATTGCAGAGCAAAAGTAAGGATTTGTTGCTATGCTTTTAAAGTAACACCACCACCACCACCACCACCACCATGGATGGATGGATGGAATAAGAGTATTATGGATGGAGGAACAACAACAGATGATAAGAATGTGTTTTCAAAACAGAGGACCCTACCACCCCCTGGTACAGCAAGTACAAGATGTGGTGACACTAGCTATTGGCCAACTCTCTGTATCGTCCGATGAAACCCTGCCTCCTCACAGATCCTAGTTGCCAACCCGCTCTTCTACGCATTTTACATTTTATTCAATGCTCAAACTTATGCCTCTGCCTGCTCCAGCCATAGCCATAGCAGCACAAGTTTATTTGCCATATTATGAACGTTTTTGGGGGAAATGAAATACCTATTTTAGAAATTACTCTAGATTATGAGGATGATGGGTGGTAGAATTGAAGGGCTATTAATTAATATGAGCTTTTGCTAGTAGTTGAAAATATTTTTCAGCCCTCTTTCAGTCCTTTGGGTGAGCCGGTAAGTTTGTTGGTGTAAAGTATGGCTGATGGGTGGGAGTGGTTGAAATAAGGGTAGTAATAGTGAGTACTTACCAGATTAGAAGAGGGCCTAATACCAATACCACGGGGGATGAAGAAGAGGGATAAAGAAAGAACAAGAATTTGACACACCAGTCAGGGGATGTTTTCAACCGGACAACGCAATACAGACTGGATTGGATCTGGATCTTTCCAACTGAACAGAGCAGAGAGTAGAGCTGGCTTTTCAGACCAAGAGTTGTTTACCAAACCTGGCAACTGCGCAGCCACCAGCCACCACCGACCGAGACAACCACGACGTAGTAAACAAATTCGGTTCATCCATGGGGGATGGTAATATTATGGATGGAGACATTTTACTTATCAAAAGCCCTGCTTCTTATCGGCCATGCACCATCATCATTTTATTATTGGGCTGAGAATAGACTGGATATATTATGTCGTCTTTTGCGTGGTAGGAAGTAGTTGCACCTGTAAGAAAGCATGAGGTGGTGCGTATAAAGAAAATGACGTTGATGTTGGATAGAGAACTGCTCTACTGACATTGGTTTTTTGCTGCCTTTGTCTCTTTTCATGATGATCACGTAGACAAACAAGTTTTGTAGTGTTGCATGGATGCATACTAATATGCATAGAAATGTTCTAGAGAGTTCCAACTCGTATGCAATGCAAGTATCCCTTGCTCAGCATTTCATCAGGTCATTCTAGTACTTATAAAGGGTTGAGGTTCGACCTTTGTTCAGTTCAGAAAGGGTTCATTAAAGGACCCACGTACAGGCAGTAACCAAATTTACTAGGTCATAGATACAATAAGGTACAGAGTTGATGGGATGGACTAGACTAAAAGATCAGATAATAAACATAAATACACCGGACATGTTACTCTGCTGGTCTAGCATAACTACACAACACCACCGCATCCTTTGTCTCTTCTTACACGAACGTTAATTCATAGCATTCATGAATTTCTCCTTTTATGAATTCGTAATACTACTTTAGAAAACATGTATATTTATCTATATTTGGTTATTCCATTATCGTTTCATAGTGTGGCTTTCTGATTGGTAAAATTGAAAATTGTGAACCCAAAGACAATAGAGATCTATAACAAAAAACCTGACTAAACCGAACCAAAGTATTAGGTTGTATTGGACCAAAGGGTTCGCATAAAAATTTTCAAACATTATATTGCACCCTTTGGTCCAATGCAATCAAAGTATTATGATATCATCGGTGCATATGACTATCGTGACTGGGATGTCATGTCATAATTTGTCAGTTTAAATTAGAAAGCCAACAACCCCTAATGAATGACATATGATTAATATATAACCGAAAAACTACTGATACTACTGATATTTTAAATAAAAACAAATTCAAGGAACAATGAATGTTAAGTATGGACACACAAAACTAAACAAGCAATGAAATGTTTTATGAGATCAGTTTCTCTCTCCTCCTGGCTTTTCTTCTAATGGACACCAGCACTTTCATTTCATTCAATTAAATTGCATGCAATTATTAAACAGCATTCCAATGATTACGAAATTGATGGGTATTTAATTTATTCATTTACCCACTTTTCAAGGCAAATATCAATCAATATTATACCGTTATTATTATACAGTAATCATTAATCATTAAGCAGTACTTTTTTCTATTAAATTTGGGTATAAAAATAGTCACATCTGTAGACCAAAAGTAGAACCAATTTGTTCGCGATATGTACTTGGAAACCTATAAAACATTTCCATATATTCCATTATTATACAAATTTTATTTTGAAAAACACTCGGATTAACTTAAGTTGCTGCTTCGAAATAGCTATATAGTCATGTCATGTTCAATTCCTACTAATCTGCATTCGGAAATACAGTTGCCAACTTTTTCAAGAACTGTAAGCAGTTCCCTTGTTGATTACGGAATTTGCATTTTTTGAAAGCCTTACCCCTGAGGCCCCAAGGTATATAAACTACACCCTTATGTAATTGCTATTCATTAAGAATCATTCATGAAGTTATGATTGTCTCTTTTGAATACCTTAGCTCAAATCTATCCAAAACCTAGAAAAAAGTGCATGCCAAAAAATATACTTTTTTTTATTTTTTAATTGTTGGCCACGAAAAGGACCTGAAAGAAATAAAGTTTAATGAATTGCATGCAAATAAGTTTGGTATTTGTAGAGATGGATGAGGTGGAGGCGCGTGTTTTAATCAATGCACTCAAGCCATGTGCCGGTGGAGTGTACTGACTGTAAGTAGACAAGTGCAGTTGAGGAGAAACTAGTGCAAAGAAGGAAATTGTAAGTAAATACAAAAAACTTGAAAAAGTAGGAATTTAAAAGAAAGGGTGAACACTAATCTTTATCTCTTCAATCACAAGGTAGGAATAGAAATTAATTTACAGTAGAGTAGACAGAATGTAGCCACTACACATCATAATTTGAAGGGCAGGGATTTTAATCTAAACAATTGTTTTCCATCTCCATTATAGTGAAGTTTGTAATCGGGTTGGTTGATAGTAAATGGTGGGAGATTGCAAAATAAACCAACAAATTGTTGATTATTCTCTTGTTAGGTCATAGGTGGATTTTCAATACATTTCTAATTTGTGGGTTTGGTAATTAATATTTACAGGCTACATAATAAGACCATTTGTGTACCTGTGCTTTGGGTTAAATATGCAACCAATCAAAGACGTGACTGAGGATGAACTCCTCGCCTCTGACGGGGATACGGATTCTGATGTCGTTTTGGTGAGCGATTCATCTTCTGAGGACGATGATGACGAAGACGAGGAAGAAGGCGACGATGACAACAGCACTTTCAGTCAAGAGGTAATCAAATAATAAATGCGGTGTAACCCCTTATGCCATACTTTATCCTTGGAATGTCTAATTATTTTCCAGGCTATGGTTTTGGGGTTCGTGGCTGTAACGCCGGATGACTCCGATCTGAAGGGGATTGAAATGCTGTGCAAGCAACTGTTCAAGTATTTCCCTGTGGATGTGAAACAATTGGCAGAACTTATCGTAGAACAAAACTACGTCACATCGGCTCTCAAGGTGAGAACTGTTACCTGTATTATGTCATGTGTACATATTTTAACTTTTTGACATGTTCTTGGGTTGGTTTGATTATTAATTTATATTTTTAATTTAAATTAAATTTTAGGAAGAAGTGACTGGAGATATTGAGAACGCCGGAGATGATACTGATGCTGACAACACGGTGTATGGTGTATACAGTGCTGTCAACTTGAAGGCAAAAAAGGTAAGGAGGTGATGAAGTAAATGTACTTGTTTGTAATATCAATAACTCGTGAATAGGATCGGGCAGTTGTGAAGCAGATTTTGGAGTTTATCCTTACTCAGGCAGCAAAAACAGTAGATGGTGATATCTTTAAAGA
>JAQIWQ010001023.1:0-12507 GCA_034695825.1 Folsomia inoculata
GGGGTGGGGGTGGATTGGGGTGGGGGTGGGGGTGGATTGGGGTGGGGGTGGAATGGGGTGGGGGTGGAATGGGGTGGGGGTGGAATGGGGTGGAATTAGTAACGCCGATGTCTATATGTTAGCTATTACAATTGTTACCAACAAATCCTATCGCAATCCAATATAAATACATCAACCTCATCAAATTACAATGAAACTTTCCCAAGAACTTGTTACATAAATGTATTCAAGTTTCCACAAGTATGCATTTTAATTGAATTATACAAATATGCATCTATAATGTATTTCCAACAAACATCAACATAAATATTTGATTTTAAATTAAGGACATTACTTATAATTCAACTCCGGGTATAGCTAATGATATTCATGATGTACTCAAACTCCATACTCATAATTCATTTCTATAATAATGCAGGCTTTTCCATTCTTTACCTTTGTAATGTTAATTCCATTCCCCAAATTTTATTAATAATCTCATCTAATTCAAATTTAGTTTTACAGCAATTTGAATCAAGCTGGTTAAATGTATGTTGTATTGCGACACCTACTCATATATATATATTTTTGGTGATTAAAATAAAATCGGTTAATAGACATGACAATATACAGAGTAATGTGCGGTGTAAATATTGATGGATGACATAACTTTCCCTTAGCTTTCTGAATTAAATCGGTAAACTTTTTATATCCATCACATCATATTTTGGCAATACATTTTACATGCGTACTGCGTATAATCTGTCGAAACTGAGCCAGTTGGATATTATTTATTATTTTTCCAAATTTTATTACCAATACTACAGTTCACAAAGAATTAACCGTACTGAAGGAGACCTTTTGTCCAATGTTATTAAAACGAGAGAGCGGCGCAGTTAATCATTTGTCGTCGTGGCTGGCGTCAATAAAAAAATTATGTTCGAAATTTTATTTTTATGTGAATGTGAGAAAACATGAAAAAACAGTATATGAATTATTTCAGAGTTATGATTTTTTAAAACATCACCGAATAAGTAAATCCACTTTAATTTTTAGAGTTGCTATGTAGCTCATCAGGAAACAGCCGAACCGCAAGGACAAATTCCCCTACAATGCGTTCCATCAAATGAACTTGTTTTCTGAACGGGAAAAATCCTTCAAGAAATCCCAAGTGCCCCCCTCGTTCTGTTACTATCAGGGCAAGGTTAGAGTTGTCTGCTTCAGCTTCGCTAACCGGTAAATCTAAATGGATTAATCAACAAACTTCATTACATTTGAAAATGAAGAATTCATCTAACATTATATCGTACATTTGGCGGGCTGCATAGGGTCATCCTTAGCTGTAAGCCCAAAAACTGGGACGCTGAATTTTAATACATGAGGAGTAATTTGGGCAGCAGTGTAATATTCTTTCCATGAGGCGAAACCAAACATTGGTGCTGTGAGCCTATTATCATACTCACGTATTGTTCTTGCTTTCATTGCCTCTTTAAAGTCCCACTTTTTGCAACCTTCCAAAACACCCTGATTTCTGCGCTTATTGCAATTAATTTTATCATTATTCACTCTCAGTATAATTGTCCGTAATTGGCAAAGAACTAACCGTTTGGCAGAAGTTGTAAGATGTCTTGCAAGGGTTGCGTTGACAAAGTACTTATTCAAAACTCCCGACTCTAGGTTGGCATTTCCTGTAATGGGATCCCAACAGATGGATATCAGCATGGCGGCAACCAATGTTTCCTTCGCCTGTAAAGGGTAATCTGCTAAATACCTTCCTAATGTCATCCTGTACAAAATAAAGTCACGTCACGGACTTATATAAAAAAATGTTTCAATTTCTCAACTTACCCTCCCAAAGATGTACCCAGGGCCAATATTTTATTCAATCTAAACCTTGCTCGCAAATGCTGGATGACTTCTTGCACATCCTCGCTATTAGTTACGCAATACGTTCGAGGCGTTGTTAGTTTGACCCCTCCAAGCCCACGATTATTCAGGACAACTACCACAGCCCCAGTTTTCACTATAGTCAAGGCCAAAGTTTTAATATGTGACTTGTTAGAGGTTGAAGTCAATCCTGGTATTAGTAAAACTACGAGCCTTAAATAAACCCATTAAATAAAATTAAGATTTCAACCCGTATTTTCAGCTAAATGAAGTGCATGTGCATTACTTCTTGGTTCTATTTATGGACTCCTCTTCCAGATAATCTAAACCCAGCTGTCCCCCATCCTTTAGTTGCAGAACTTCCCTTATGTACTCCAATCTATCAGTGCGGCCCATGCGCAGTAAGTTACCCAGTCCTGATTGTAACCTCCCGCCAACCGCAAACCAAGCTGGGTAATAAGGTTCCAGAAGGGAAGGGACATGCCTACTTAGAAATCTTCGAAGTGCTTTATTCTTACTATGTACCACTGGGATCTGTAACTTAACAATATTAGTTGCCAATTAGTTGTTCATTCTTGTAAAATATATGTTATGTACCTGCACGATAACAAGAAAGTAGTAAAGTGTAAATGAAATTACGGCAGAAAACGCCAGGAAAAAACCAACAAAATATTGTTCTGGGAGGAACATTTTTATTGTTTTCAACTGTAACCGTGTGATAATGTCTTTCTATTTCACGCCGTTTAAATCTGTGAACTTGTTGATGTGGTATTGAAATGGAATGGAACAACCGGAATCGAATTTATACCTTTGATAATATATCTATTCCCTTTCCATATATGAACAATGAGTCACAGTTTATTGTACTATTTGCTTGAACGCGGTATACCTTATCGCAACATGTCGGTTGGATTGTACAACCACAGCAAGGTTTATTTCATAAAGCGATAAGAGTTTTGCAGAAATACAGATTTGTATAATGAAGCGATAACAATAAAGCTGGGATTGCTTAGTTACATAATACAAGAGATAAGGAAACTTTGACTGAAAGTGAAGTGGTTCTTTGTCATCCCGAGAATTATTTTCCGTATAATCCGAACGCAAATAAGCTGGTAAATTGGATGTACCCAAGTGTTTGGAATGTTTAGGGAATACAAACAGCTACAAAAGGTCCATGCAGCAACGGGCTGGTCGAAGTATCGCTTTGGAGGTTTCATTTTCGTAGTCTCCGTTGAAAATCTAGAAAAAAAAAGTTGTTTGGCTTTTTGACCAGCACCCCTAGGCCTTAACTTTGAACCGATAGAACGGTGAGCGGATATTTACTCGCCATCACTTGCTCGTCACCACCAGCTCGTGTATATATTTTGCTCGCCGCATGAATTGCTTTCAGTACCCGAAAACTAACCGGGGTTTCGACTATGCTTAGTTCGTGTGTCACAAAGACTCACGCTGGATAACCAAGTCATCAGCAAGAGATCTTTAATCTTTACCCACGGATCCCGCTATTCATATCGTGCAGAAGGCATAGTCATATATTTTTTAAATTAAGGTACTAGTCTAAATTATAAAATTACATTAATATTAAAAACATAAGTGGGTGTACATAGTTGGAATTGAACCATTTTAAAAAATACAAAACAAAACCTAAAATCCAACATAAAATCTAACAAAAACAAACGTAACCCTTTGGTCACTTAAATCTATAGGAATGGAAGTGACTACCACAACCAAAGGCAAGCCAGCTGTTATCAACAAGGGCTGCCTTTTTGTGTTAAACAAGGATGGCGCAAATACAAAGTTTTGGGTTTGCCAACAACGAGGCACTCCAACTGTCCCCCCAGGCTGCACACCACCGATTCCCTGACCTACATCAAGTTACTGTTTGAACAAGGCACATGGACCAGACTGAGCGTGACCATGATTTAAACCGAGGCACTCTCCTCGCCGTCGGCTACTCCGTCTTGTATTATTGCTCAATGTATTCTTAAACCCCTATACCGACTTCTGCTGTAGCACAGGGAGCTGCCGCTCATGCAAAACATTTCTAGAGGCACTGCACATAACATCCAGGCTGAGTCTTTGTGACACACGGACTAAGCTAGTCGAAACCCAAACCCCACCGGGAGCAAGTCATGGGGCGAGCAAGTGGTATACACGAGCAAGATGTATACGCGAGAAAGTGACGAGCAAGTGATGAGGAAATGATTGGGCGAGTAAAATGTATACACAAGCAAGTAATGACGAGCTAATGATGGCGAGCAACTGATGGCGAGCAAATATCCGCGAATCGAAAGAACTATTGGCAAAGTGATACTTGGTGGTAGCTACTAGCTGTTCAATAATACTACTGTTCATGAGTGTTTCTTATTTAACTTTATGATGACCCACGATTTTGGACCCTTAACGGTATACAGTGTACATTAGAAAACCTGACTTGAGATACCCTCTCCGTAGTCGATTGATGAAAAGAACATTTAAAGATCGAATTTAAAGATGGATCGAAAGTTAGAAAGACAACAGACAGACAAATAGACAGACAGAGCATTCTCACAAAACATTTGTTCCAAATACTTTATAATTTACGATTCCTCATAACCACGAAAAAACGACGTAAATACCTGCAACCACTGACTTCACGCTATCCGCTTAACCAGCTTGGTTAAATGAAAAATACGCCTTACGTACACGTATTGAAAATAATATAATATGTCCAACTTCATTTCAATGCAATTGATACGCTGAAAGCAGCAGAGTCAATATTTGCATAATCAGTCATGTTAAATTGTGCAAAAGATAATGAGGTCAAAGCCACTAAAATTATCTTGGTTGTATAACCTTCAGTATGTTATAGTTGAATGATGCCATAACCAAATCATTCAGTATAACACATCATTTGTCGTGTTCACATTATTTTCGCCTCCAAAATTACAGCAAAGCAGTTAAATATTGAATTAATACAGAGACAATGAGCAATAGTATTGAATCAAGCTGTCTTTACATTTATTACGTATGCACCGTTCTAACCGGATTGATTTTATACTACATTTACAATATTCTTTATTCTAATGTAAGTATATTTGATACAATTCACTACAATCTGTTTCTGGAATATTTCAACTAAATTTGTAGGAACCACGAGTAATCACCGGAAACAAGCAATTGGCTAATTTTTTACAAGCCAATATGCCAACGTTAAAGAAACCATACAAAGCACCTTGGTTTGCTTTTGAAGGGAGAATCCATTCCGGACTTGGAGGGCTCATAAGAATGAGTGAAGCCGAAACGTTGCGGTATGAGAGACAAATAATCAATTTAAAGGATGGGGGACAATTGGCCCTAGATTTTCTTTGGCAGAAGGATTTTAATAATAATAAAAATAAAAATAGGTAAATTATAAATTAATGTTCCTGTTTCGTTTAAATTCAAATCTTCCACTTCATTTTGGATTTTTATTGAATATTAAATTATTAAATTTAATTAATTACCCAATTTCATCTTAGGTTACTGGTTCTAATCATCCCGGGTCTTACATCCTGTTCAAATACCAATCACATAAAAACACTTGCGCTAAGTGTGAACAAGACCGGAGCTAATGTAGTAGTTTTCAACAACAGAGGACTAGGCGGAGTCCCCCTCAAGACCCCAAGGACATACTGTGTAACTAATAGTGAAGATTTGCAAGAAGTTATCCAGCATTTGTTGAAACTAAATTCAAACTCGAAAATGTTGGTTATTGGAGCATCATTCGGCGGGTATATATGTAGATTTAATAGATTTGAATGATTTGAATAACTATAAATGAGTTATGTTTGCTAGCATGACATTATGCCGTTACCTCATTGATTTTCCGGAACAAGCTAAAGAAACGTTTCTGGCTGCAGTTGTCATCTCAATTTGTTGGGATCCTATTGTAGGAAATGCAAATTTAGAGAAATCCTTTCTAAATAAGTACATTGTTAATTACTGCTTGGCACTTAATCTGAGAAAGACGGCGATAACGTATGCATGTATTTTTACTCTGGCTGAAAATCTTGTTTTAAAGAGATGACATTTCAAATTTTAAAGGAACAAAGCGATGCTGCAGGCTAATTGTCGTTTGGACTTTTCGAAAATCATGAAGGCTTCTACAATCAGGGAATACGACAATGAAGTAACAGTCCCCATGTTCCAGTTTACTTCTTGGGAAGAGTATTACACAAAGGCCCAAATATCCCAGTACATTCATAAAATTTCAATACCACTGATAGGGCTTAATGCAATGGATGATCCTATGCAACCTGGTGAAAGTAAGGACCTTACCTATGTACATAATATGTAGGAAAAATGAATAGGACTAAACAAAACTAAATATTCTTTTACAGAATTACCATTTGCGGAAGCAAAACAGGAAAACTCTAATCTTGCTTTAATTGTAACTAATCAAGGAGGTCATCTAGGATTCCTTCAGGGAGTATTCCCTTTGCGAAACAAGATGCATTTTATGGAAAAAGTTGTACAAGAGTTTGTATTGGCCGTCCAACGCGGGCGTGAGTCTGATAACTGGAAAGACATACTTTTGAAAAGAAAGTAAGGAGGCAGTTCGAATAAATTAAAGAACTGCTACTTCAATATCTGATGCACTTAATAAAATGGGAAAAAAGTTTGTGAACTCTAGCGTTATAATCTTGTTTAATAAGTTATAATTTGTTATGGATATTCCATTAAAATTAATAATAAAGGACCAGATTCATACAGAATTATTCTAATTTCCACTAATCCCTCCAATTATCTTTGCAAACCCCAGGAGTAGAACAACTGTAGCAGCATTCACAGTTTAGCCAGAAAAGCCCTACACACCCTCCTCCGCAAGGAATCCCCATGGTCGTTACCACATCAGACTGACAAAGTTTCGAACACTCTTTATCCTCCGGGCAGCCACCGCCACCTTGTACTTGGAAATCTAAATTTTTTAAATTAAATAATGTTCAAATAAAGAGAGAAAATGAAAAAATGTTTTATTATTTATTTACTTATTAAAATGAAGAGAAACATCACAATATACAAGATAACTTCTACATGAGAGCGGACCATACTTATTCGAAAACCTGAAAAACTAACCCTTGCGTTTTCAGATGGGAAAGTATGCAAAATTACACTTTGCCCACGTCGGCATAAAAAGTCGTAATGTTATTGCCAATATTATTACAACTTTATATACTTTTCAGTCGACTTATTTCACAAGCATGAAATCTAAGATAAACATTTATTCTATATTCAGGAAGTATGCCTTTCGTCATGAAGGGGTGAATGAATCTAGTATCAAACAACAGAAAGAGGTTAACCGTCAAAGGAACAATGTACACACGGAAATCAAGTGTTCTGATAAATTTTCCTTGTTTATCCAGCAGAGATGATGACAAAGAAGCAAATCGTTTATATGGATCTTACTGCTTTCAAAACAAGGAATAATCACAATCAATTATTGGGGAAAATTTGAATAATTATCTTAGGTTATAAAACAATGACATAAAATTACACAGTAATGACGATTGGCTGAAAGGATTTTATTTTTTGAAAAATATTTCAAACCTCAACATACTTGTATTTGCAGTTATATTTATCAATGTACTTATGCTGCAAAACTCAGCAACCCTGATTATATTCATTTCACATTAAATTCATTTATCAAATTCATTATGCCGATTAGATAGCGAATTAATTCCATTCCAAAATCTGGCAGTTGATTGCCTGAGTCGAGCATTTGTTGGTGGTACATAAGCAGTCGGTTAGCCAAATCAATTTTGAATAAAATATAGTCCTCAGAACGTTTTAATATTCAAATATTAAAGTATTTACTTTTAGATACCTAAGTTATCGCTAAACTAAGGTTTGTTCAATTTGACTTCCTACCATCCTCTCATTTATATGTAGATATTTATACGATGTAGAGGACTATAGGTACTTTTTAGAAAGCATTAACAGTTTTATTTACAGACCAAGCTTTCGACAAACAAATTTTGTCTTCACCAGGGATTAAAATAAAGCTTGTTATTCGCGAATATTTGGAAGAGGATTAAGCTAAGAGGATTAAGTTGCACACTAAAGAGTGTAAACAGGCGGCCCGATGGTGTGCTTGTTTTTCATCGGTTTCGGACAGCCTGCCTTCCTTTGGCAGGTACACTGAGAGGGACATCCTCCTGTTTCGTCTACGCTCAGGCGAGGAAGTGCCATAGCCATAATTCTTCCATCGTGTGAAAACCACAAATTGTATTGGGTTTTGAATACAAAATTGTCCGCCCTTGTGAAATCAATCAAGCTAGACGTACCTTGCAAACAATTTCAATTGACTGAAAGAACCCGTACGATTTCACAATGACATGGCATTGCACTCGTTTGATAAAATACCTAAAAATCAAACAAAAAGAGCCCAATGTAAGTAATGCTTTCAATAAATTCTAATTTGAACTTTTTGGAAGCACGTGTTAACGAATATTTCAAATAATTTCCTCTAAATGTAGGTAGAACATTTATCCGATCACCTAACGACTGAAAATCAAGAATGTGAGGAATCTAATCATCAAAATCACCAAGGACTTTTTGATATCCTTTTCTCAATCGTGTCCCTGCTGCTATTTTTTGGCGATGTTCTGTCGGATGTATCCATGGCGTTTTTTTATCTCGTCGGAGGATACTGGGCCTATTTTTACTGGACACTTGGCTTTATTCTTGGGCCATCTTTCGCTATCTCTTTATGGAGGATTTTGTGGTACATTGACATAATATTTAACAATATTTAATTCAAGCCAAGTTGTTGATTTCTACCATCCAGACATTCGCTGACTTCGTGATGGTCACTATTCATGGAAACAATGACTGATTAATATAATAATCTTGTATTTTTATTTCTTCCAGTCCCCCTACGGCATATAGTGAATGCAGAAGAACGCAGAAGAAGAAAAATCTGTTTAAAGAAATCATTTGGGGAATTTTTCAAATTACTTCGTTTAAAACGTAAGTCGTAGAAAAATACAATGCGACATGAAATATGTTACACGCAATTTTTAACATTGGTTTCATCATATTTACTCCTTTTCGTATGTTTTTAAAAATCTAGAACACACTAAGAAAAAAATTCCTGGTACTAAAAAACAATTTGCCATATGCTATACAATTTTTCCATGATCTATCCTTTAAAAATAAGCAAAAACTTGACCCGAAAAATCATTAGTTGTCGTCAGCTCATTTGATTAACAGATCTCAAAAATATGTTCTTCTGTACTTTGTCTATCTATCTATCTACAAATATGGACTATACATGTTGTTTAAGGTACGTGCATAAATTATGTAACAAGTGAAGGGGGTCATAATCATATCGTGGCTATGTGATATATGCACATGTTAGAAGGGGAGAAGGTCGAAAAATTGAATTTTGCGTTAAATAGTTTATGGATGACACCTCAGCGTATAAACCTATACAAATTCGCAATCTGCGTAACCAAAACACTTTATTGGCTGCAGCTTATCTAACTTTTGGCAGTAATGGATATATAATACTCTTTGTTGTAATAGCCCTTGTTGATTGTGGCGTTCAAATACCAATCCATATACCTTAAATTTTTCAGACAAAGCATTTCCATTTTCATAATCAGATGTACAGAATAGTATTAAACTTCTCAATTTACATTAAACGAATGCAAATTTCTTTCCAATCTATAGGAACTGGCAGTACTTACATTTCTCCTTAACGGCCTATTTCTTTCAAAAATACGAATGGATGTTCGTTGTAAAACCCGTCCTTTCAACAAAATACAAAGACAAAATCAACTGGTTAATTGGCCAACTAACAATAATACGCTTGCTGGAAGGATTATTTGAAGGGCTCCCACAAATTATGATCCAAATCTATGTAACTTACAACCAGTATGGGGATCCAAATGGTCCATTTGGTGGAGAAGGTATTGCATCTCCCATACTCTCATATCTAATTATCATGAAAACGCAGTGCATCCTTTTCCTTTGCACAGTTTTCATGATCATTATGCGAGTATGGACGAAGCGTATATGTAATGTAATCTTATATACGTATAAGTCTAACATGATACTTTCACTATCTCTAAAAGCAAAGTTTGTTTATTTCCAGTATCACCTTACATAATAATATCGGTTGGATTCTCCCTCACCAGCAGCAGCCTCGCTATTTGCTACGCTTACAAATCATACGTTTCAGGCTCCCCGTTAGTAGAGAAGCCAATCACTCCTTGTATAAGCTTAGCCGTAATGTTCTTTGGAAACATTTGTCTTATTGGTACTAAATCCAATACACTCCAACTAAGTAGTAATTATATGACGCAAAATCTTTAATTGTCCTTTGTTTTTAGCTGCTCGGATAATGTCCCTCCAACTCTTGTTAATTTACTCCTGTAAACTATTAGTTCTGGGGACTTTGTTCCATATAGTGGCTTTGTTCGGCTATTTCACAATTGACAATATTCGTAAAGGGACACGCCGAACTTTGACTGAATTACTTGGAAAATTCCTCAGCTCTTTCTCTTATATATTCATTAATGCTTACATCACACCCTCAAAATTGCACTTGGAATATTGGATTGTTCAAATCCTTTTCACTGCAGAAAACTTTGTCATAGCTGGTTGGGCTCTGTGGTCTGGAAGCTACTTTGATGTCCCATTTATGATTTTTGGGCTCCAGTTTCTAGGTAATGTCCTCTGGGGAATACATGGCTTTTATTTTCGGACAAAGGAGTGGAAAGACTCAAACTCTTGTGCGTCACGAACAAAAACAAGAGATGGAATCATGAAAGGTTTAGGATTTGGTAGAGTTCGAAATGAGGAAGCAAAACAAATAGAAGCTCCTCAAATACTAAATTATATTCATTTTGAATATTTGTTTTTGAACGTATAATCATGCTTCTCAGAATGTGAATTAAATTGCCATAATTTATTTTTGTTATATTTGTTGACAAGTCCAAATTCTTTTGAAACTCATCAATTATTGGGTCAAACCTGCACAGATAAATGTTTCTCATATTTTGAAACATTTGAAGTTGGACAAAATTTCTTGTAATGTAGAATAAGTTTCTTCTAGAGATATTAAAGTCTGCCTTGAATTTCATCACGCATTAAAAAAACATTGAGTGACCGCTTCGACTTGCAACGAAATTGTTTGTACGTTCCTGGCTAAAGATCATATCATGAATGCAAACAAATCTGTCTTAGAATAACGTAAACTGTCTGCTGCTTCTGTTCAAAGAAATCTTCTTAATTGCCCTTGATGGAGACCAGTGGCTGAATTTATTCAAATACTGAAAGGACTGAATACAAAGTTTATATGATGTTTTGTTATCCAGTGATAACATTTATTGTTGATGACGCCAGGAAACAAGGTGGATTAAGTGGTGATAAGCGTTGGAATGCAAATAATTTTCAGCTCATAAATGAGACATGGGAGGGGAGTTATCAGCCGACACTCGAATCAGTTAATCACGTTGTACTTGGTACCAATTCAATTCAATTCAATTAAAACATAACATGAGGGAACACGTTGATCTCAGTAATATGTCACAGTTACATAAAATCAAAAATATATACTAAATACTATAATAGACATAAATCGGTGTATAATGGGCAGCTGGGGAAATTCCTAGTCGTAACCAAATCATCCAATATTTACAAACGCTTAACCTACTTTAAAATCAAACCATCTTTTCATAAACCACGTAACTTTGCTCGATCTGTCATCTAACATATTGAGGAAACTATCGATTTCAATCAGACGGGGATTAAGCGCTTTAGCTAATTTTAACAACAATTTTTCAATAATTTTGTCGTCGTTGATGAATCTTGTTTCCTCATACTTGTGGAGGTAGATTTTGCAGCATTCAGGCTGAGCTGGCACAGGAACAAATTCAGGAATGCAGGTTGGGCATTACCATTGCTTGGAGAGTTGAATGTTGAAATAGTTGGAATCTGACATGGATAGCGAGCACCGAGACCGATGATAGTAATTGAAGCAATAACTGCACTGAAGTGTCCCAAAATACCATTCGCTATCTGTGTGGTCTCCTCTGAAGAATATTGCGTATACTTCGCTATTGTAATCTATTGAATGCCCATGCTTTTCAACAATGTTGGATTTATGATGAACATTTAATGTCGTTACCAATTTCATAAAATGAGGGCACTGACAGTTTTGTTCTCATATTTATCTATTGTACACATCAGAAAGTAAAGTATTTTCTGATTTCGACTTATTAGCTCGCCCATTGCGATGTAGCAATGGAGCAGCTATTGAACTCGTCCCCGTCTGTCTGTCTGTCTGTCCGTCACGCTGATACATATGTTTTGCAGAGCATATATCTAAATCGCTGTTTACCTTCAAATTCTCTCTGCAGCGCTTCAGATTTATTATATTCGTGCTATTTAAATGCGAACCTTGAAATGTTGGGAAACAGAACGTTATATTACTAGCCTCATAGAAAATAACTGCTTCATAATTTAACAAAATTGTACGACGATTAATATGCATTTGTAGTGGTAAAAGTTTGGAAAAGTGGTAAAGGAATTTCTAAAAAACATGCTGTTTAGATGGGGAAATTTTTGTTCATTAAATTGTCCCCAGGCATTGGAAGCGCTGCATATGTGAGC